>CBVK0100462729.1:0-12096 GCA_900067695.1 Picea abies
TGTTTGACATGGGGGAGAGCCTTGAGGAGTACGAAGGTGAAATTTTCCCTATCAAAAAAATTGTGAACAAAGAAATAACCTTCTAGAAGATTCAACCATTTTTCTAAGGCATACGCTTCTATCTGACCTTCAAATACGAGAATATAAAAATTAAATTATACCTTGAAGGGAGAGGTTCCTCCAAAGTGATCGCTTGATGAATATGCACATGTTGCTATCGATAAACGTTGAAGGATATGAGAAAACTTCTCCATCATTTCGTCCCTCTATCGCACAAGAGTTTTCTCAAGAAACATGTTAATAGAATCTTCTCCTCAACCATTTTTCATTTTTGCCTCCATAGAGGGTTTATTTGGCATGAGAGAACAATTGTCTTCAAGAGAGACTAGCTCGAGACCCACCTTTCTATACTTGGACCTCATCGGGGACATGCACTGAAAAACGATCAAGAGTAGACTGCTCTGATACCATTGATCTAGATTATTTTCGGAATGAAATGAAAGAAAATATATTACAATGAAATACACATAAAATTTTCCACAAACAGATAAATAAAGAAATACTTGATTTCTATTAATGAAAGAAATGTACAAAGACTGTAAAAATACAGAGTGCAAGACTTGCTAGAATGGTGGAAGTTTTATCTCTAAGAAGATATGTGAAAACTATGCTCATTCGAAAGAATATGATTACAATGAGGCTCTAAAGGAATTTTTATGATAAACATAGATTTTGAAACCCTAGACATCCAAAAACCTAACCCTAGGAGATGGAGCAGAAAAATTCATGTGGGCCTTGTTGGGGTAAGTTAGTACATTAACTTCTTGGGGTCGTAACTTTTGCATACGATCTCCATTTTAGGCATGTGATAGCCCGTTGGAAAGGTATTTTTGAGAAATACACATTATTATATCAAAATTAGACTCTGTCTATAGTTTGATTGTTGCAAGCCAATAAAACATTGTTTAGAGCCCCAAAATGGCCCTAGAAGTACATAAACATGTACTAACATGAAAACTTAAAAAATAAGCCAGTTGGAATAGGTGGGCGGCCACCAATAGCCACCTAGATGTTGTGTAGGGATTCAAGACAACTCTGTAAGTGCAGAACCCACAATTACAAAGAATTTTTTCCTTTACAGACAAACATGTTGAATTGAAAACTATCCAGATGAACCAATTGGAATTTGGAACAGGTGTGCGACCACCAATATCCACTTGGATAATTTTTAGAATACGAGTTGATCAGAGTGCTACAGATTTATAGAAGTTCTACTAGAGGAAGCTCGTTGGATTTCAAAAGTGAATAAGGTTCCATATCTTAGAGTCAGTGCATTTCAGGTTTTATAACTCGTTGGAGTCTGATAGCCTACGGGGAGAATTTTTTTGATCATGACACCTATCACTCGATCATAGCCCATTATATTATGGAGTCTTAGAGTATGGATGAGAGCGAAAGACAAGTTTAGCACTGCTAGAAGAAAGTGCCAAGGTTAAGTGCCTTTGAGCTTTTGAAATCCAAAGGGTGGACTAGTGCATGACAAAGGAATCAAAACCTTGTTAGGGGAGAATTGTTGGCCCAAATTTAGAGTTATAGAGAATCCAAATGTTTAAGTTGCAACATATTTAATTCATAACTTTATATGTGTGGGTTTTTAGGTCGGGAGGTGATCAAAATTAGAAACTAATAGTTTGAATTGAAAGATATAAAAAAGACAACACTAAAAATGGACTTCATATGTCAAAGTTATTCCCTTTTTAAGAAATTCATAAAAGGTAATAAAAATGGCATGTGACAAGTAAAGGTTGGTCCATGTGGTGATAGATGCACTATAAATAATTTTCCTTTCATTATCTAACTTTACCTAGAAGCTCACTTTTACATTTAAGTTACTTATGAAATGAGCTACTTTTAGAAAATAAGTGAGAATCATTTTTACAATGAAGTTACTTTATAAATTAAAGTTGCATGCAAAAGTAACTTAGAAGAAAACAATAAAGTTACTTTATAGTGATTCACTTTTATAGTTTAAATGAAATGCAATTTACAATAAATTTATGTGATAATTCAAAGATGCATGAACTTTTTCAAAAATTAATTTAAGGAAATAGTTGAACTAAAGACCTCTTATCACTACAAGGAGAACACCTTCTTGCGTACGTTTTTAGCAGAGGTTGTTAGCATTCAACTAACCTCTTATCACTACAAGGAGAAAACCTTCAACTTCAAATTTACCTAGTCAACTAACCTTGACCTTAGACTTGTTGTCGATCTACCTTGACTTCGACCTGCTGTCGATCCACCTCTACTTCGACTGTCATTCTATCCACCTCAACCAGAATTTCATTGTAAACAATATAACAACCCAAAATTCTCCCACTTTTTGTCTTATTTTCTGAAACAACGAGATTCTTAAACTTCCATTCACAGACCCAGGGCAACAATTCCCATTGCCTCTCTGCACCAAGAGAAATTCACAACACTCACATACTTGGTCAAAGAGTCTGCTATGTTTTCCAATGTGTCTACTTTCTCCAAGAACACCTTGTTTCTTTCCACCATGTCTCTCACAAAATGGCATTGTACATCAATGTGCTTAGTCTTAAAATGATGTGCTGGGTTCTTTTCTAGAAATATTTCACTTTGACTGTTGCAACTTATCTTCATATCTCTTTGCTCAAATCTGAGTCCTGAACACAACCTTTGCAGGCATACTTCTTCTTTGCTTCCATGAGTGGTTACCATGTATTCAACTTCTATTGTTGATAGGGCTACGACCACCTGTCACTTACTAATCTAACTGATTTCTTCACTGAACATTTTGAAAACATATCCACTGGTCGACCACCATCGATCCATATCTCCATCCCAATCGGTGTCAACAAATCCATGTACATTTAATTCACTATCACCCATAGGTTTTCCTTGGTAGCATATAGCATAAACTTTCACTAGAACATTTGGGTCATTTTCTGATGGCGTGTTCGTAGCAATTGACACTTTATATTGTCGAGAGAATGACAAAAATCATTCCCCCCAAACGTCGTTTCACATGACGTTGTTATATCGACGTTCTAGATATCGTCGTTGGTGCCACATTTCTAGAGGACATGTGTCATGTCTACTTTCGCTATCCAAGCCCACAATTAACCTCTCACAAGTGATGATAGACGTCGCACATGAGACGCCACAAGACGTCTCCAAAGTGACGCCCAGGGAGTTAGACATGTGATACCTGAGACATTGCAGCGAAACACATAGACCTTGAAGAGGATCATGGCAAGCGTCACAGGGAACGTCAGAGTGTGATGAAATTTATATGAGTGAAGAATTTAGCGTCGCAAGACATTGGAGATAGTTGTCGCATGACCAAGGACTGGTGCTAATCATTGATATTAAAGCGATATCAACGATGGGGGGAATGTCGCAGGGAATTTCGGAGTCCGATGACCTTTATATGAGAGACGAATTTAATGTTGCAAGACATTGGAGATAGTCGTCGCACGACCACCGACTAGTGCCAATATTCGACATTCACGATATATCAGTGACAAGGGGAATGTCGCATGGGACATTGGAAGTTTGACATCCTGTTAGTATTTAAAAAATAAATAGAAAACAAACAAAACATACAAATATTAAGACGGACTTTATTGTAAAAGAGTTTATACCAAGATAAGTCAAAGAATTCATTGTGGGTTTAAGGATTATTATAAATTCATGAAGCCAAAAGAAATTAAAATAGTGTCATACATTCAAGAGTGGTTACAGTGATTGGTTAAATGAAATTTTTTATGGTCTCTGAACCAATATGTTGTTGCCACATGTTTTGGGAGTAGTTTCCAGTTATGGGGTGATAAGAGAAAATTAAAAAGTCAACACATTTGGCTCATGTAATCTTGGAAATCCATCAATTATAAGGATGTCCAGATGGCGGGATAAAATCCAAGCCATACAAATCTTGGGAGATGTATGTATTATTTTATGCACAAAGGGGAAAATTTTCTTCCAGTTGCAAAATCGAATTGCAAGAAAGGGGTAAACTTTGATGAAGCTTCGAGGGGAGGTAGGTGTGGGAGGGGTGTTGTATAGCCCTATAGGAAATCGTTTGTTATACTTCTCTTGGAACTTGGGAAAGAATTCCAACAATATGGCCGAAGCATATGCGATTTATAAAGGCATTTTGTTAATGCAGGAGCATCAGTTGAAGCATATCACAATAGTAGGTGATTTAAAAAACATTGTCCATTATTTTGTCATGGGAACCAATCCAAAGAGTACTATGCTTCAAAGAATTATATACCGAACAAAGACACTCATATCCTCCACTCAAGATAATTTCTTCCATATACTCTACAGAAACAATAGGGAAGTCAACAAAATGGCTAACCAGGCAATCAGAATGGCCCCTAGATCATTGAAAGTCCAAGGGAAGGTGGTATTCACAACCCCTCCTTAATGAAAAGTACCCAAAGTAAAATTCAAGCCACCTGGGCCCATGATAATCAAAGGACGAGAGGTGGATCTCTCGTGCAAATTGGGAAAGGCTATAAACATGCATGGCACTACAATACTCTCGCTATCTCCTGGATCGTGGGAATTTACAAGTTGCGCTTGGCTTCGATCCCGTCTGTGAAGATGGGTGGTCATTCCATGGATTTCCTCTGTGGGACTTCTCGACATTTTGTACTACGCAACTCCAGGCATGAACCAATGTCAATGGATTTTATGAAAGATGAAAATGAAGTAATCATGAAAGGAAGTGTGGAGGTTCATAAGGTATAGACCATGGTAGCCCTTGCAGGATCTATGGTCCATGGGAGGATTTGCAGCCGCTTGAGTTCATGCACCCATGCCACTCGAGGCCCTATTAAGAGAGGGATACTGCTAATGCTGGAAAACATCAAGAATCCCCATTCAGCTGGGCAAAATTCCCATCTCTCGATTTGCTTAAATCTATGGGAAAATGTAATTTTGGGGACCCGGGGTTCAGGTAAAGAACCAAATTCTCCACCAAAATGGTTACATAGGTTGAATGAAAGCTCAGAACAACGCGGGTTAATTGGTTCGCAGAGTAAAATCGCGAGGAAGGTGAATTGGCTTAGTGAAGGAGCACCTATCCCTCTGCTCTCTCTCGGTATCATGTCTTACAATTGGGACTTACTGCTGGTCAGGTATTCTGGTTTCCTTTTCCATTCGATTTTGCTACTGTTAAATTCATCTTCTTTGCAAAATATCATCGTTCATAATTTCAAAGTGTGCATCACAATTAGTCTCTACTCTACCGCCACCTAGATTCAAAGGCGGTCTTTGGCATGCTTGGTTGGATGCAAATTGGTGATGGCCTAGGCCCCTACATATTTTGACAACTGCATTATATCTCCCTTCTTGGCTTATGGGAAGGCCCCGCAACAAGCTTGGGAGCCTGTCGATGAAGAGTTAGAGGATAATTTTACCTCCACTCAATGACTTTCTCTTAGAGTAGACTCAGATAGCTCGACCCTCTTGTTCGCTCTGGAAACACTGGAACAACACAAAGTTCTCATTGGGAAACTCTAAGACAAAGTGGACTTCATTTGTAGATGGGGGGAGACGATGCAAATAAAATTGGACGCGAGGGAAGCTCCTTAAGAGATATCAATCCAGAGCTAGAATGAAGCGATTAACAACAAACTAGAAACCAGTGCAAAAAAGCTACTGCCAAATTTGAATGTGGCTTTGGTGCCCCCAGTTGATGAAGATCTCACCAAAAAAGAAAAGTAGTATAGAACGAAATATTTTTGTAAACCTATGTAAGGTGCAAGAACAATGTTTTTTAATGCTAAACTTTTGGAAATAGAATAGAATGAGAGCACATTAGGAATAACTATGCTATTTTTGTAAATGAAAGTTATATTCTGATGGATTTTCTTTACCAACACCTTGCTATGTATCCAACAACCTCAGTTGTGCTTTTTATAAATAAAATTTTCTCCATTTTTTGTAAAGAAAAATAAAATTGGTGAATATTAGCATCTAGATGATTGAGATGAATTTTATGATGTGGAGTGCTCAAATTCTGTTTTTAATCCATTCTCCATTAAATAGTTGGAAGCATAGTTTTTAGATGGAAGCGTTAGATGGATTTGTCGACGAAGAAATGTCCATAAATAATATCATGGAACTTGCCTCACAAAGACCATATGGAGAAAAATTTGCAACGAAAAAGTTGGTTGGTTCAATATTTGTAATAGTTAGTGGAAATTTTGGTCATTTCCCTTATCTATCAATGAACACAAAGTTCCTTGGTGTTGTAGTCAAACCTATGGGGGTTTTTATAAACATTGTAGAGTTGCATTAACAAACACTCAGAACTAATGAGGATCTCTTGAAATTTGATTCAACTGGACCTCACATTCTCAGACCAACATGATTATTTTCCCACATGTGGATGAATGATCACTATGTTCGGAAATTCAATTTCAAGGAATTCAACATCAATGTTGATGTCTATACACATGAATCCATTGACCTATCAAAATAGAGCGGGAGTGATTTCTCATAAAGAATGAGAGGATTATGTTACGATCTTTTACAACCCATTTAATATGATTTTTCTTGGTGAATCTGAAATAGGTTCTCTTTTAATGAATGGGATTATTGATTTGGTCTTTGTTCACCCAAAAAAATAAAAGAATGATTTCTATAGGAAATGAAAATCATACCTCAACAGTTCATCAAATTCAATTCGGAAGGAAAATATGGAAATTTTTGAAGGATTTGATAACAAAAAAAAACCATACAATCATACCTCAACAGTTCATCAAATTCAATTTGGAAGGAAAATATGGACATTTTTTAAGGATTTGATAACCAAAAAAATACCATAGATTTCAATGTGAATATAAAGGTAATAAGTGGAGAAGCTTACTTTAATGTTGTGGCAACATAAAGGTTTTGTGTGAGGAATTCAAGTGTGAAAGCAATTGTTGAAGTAATAGGTGATCATGGATGTGAATACATGATTTTTGTAATAAAACAAACAAGCAATCTAGGCATTAAAGTAAGCATGAAAGGAAACAAACAATTCGGGCACTATAGCAAGCATAAAAAGAAACATGGATATTTATTTACTCTCAAGTATATGCACTGAGCTCAAAAAATTCATTATGCATTTGGCCTAGTTGGAGGAGGGTTGATGTTATCCTCCTATATGTAAACAAGTTTGTAGACTCTCTCCTATAATAGCATGTATAGTTTCTCTTCATGGTGATTGATGGCTTTCTTAATTTTCCTATATACCCTTTCACAATATAATATTGCAAGGTCTAGTGCACTGAGATTATGATCCCTATAGCTTCAATATTATTTGCGAAGTTGTCTAGATTCTTGTTTCTACTCTCTTATTCTTCAAGTCTATCTCCCCATTTGGCAAGAGATTAGTGGAATTCCTACTTCATTGCATTATCCAACACATGCATGCTCCTTTACTGCCTAGTTTTCTTGTGGTCTCTCGGATGGCCTTTACCCAGTTTGTAAGCACTTGGAGAATGTCAAGCACATTTTCTAGAAGTGTCGGTTCACCAAGTGATGTTGGGGCTTGTTTGAGACTCGACATGATATGTTACTTCAGGGCAAGGTGCATTGGCATGCTTCTTTGTTTAGTGATGGTAGTTCTCTTATCTACAGTGCCTTTTTAGGGCTTCGACATTGCTTGCAGATATCGGTGTTAGATGAGTCACAAGGAATTGACATATGAGTGCACAAACCCTACTTCATGTTGATTGATTTTGAAATTGTGTAAGTAATACATCTCTTGATATATTTGTTCATGTTGATGTAGAGGAATGACCATTAGAAATGCTTATGTATTACTAATTTACTACCAATGTCTTATGGATTCCAAAATCACATGTTGTTTTTAAGTAATGTTCCTCCAAAATAAGCTTGTCATGCTCATGAAGTGATGGAATGCATAGTTTGTTAAGGAATAATAGCGAGGTGTCACCACAAATGAAAATATGGACATAGTGATTCTTAGAGAATATCTACATGAATTTGGGAAAACACCATATTTTCATTGCAATGCTTCAACCAATCTCATGTTTAGTTTTTGTATGTATCTAGAATAATCAACAATGCATGCACCATGAAGTGAACCACATAGTTATATGCATCAAAATTATGCCCAATCTCTAGATGAAACTACTATAAACATGCCATCAACTTCATTTTTCATGTGCGTTGCAACTTTCTCTATGTATACACAAACTGTAGAGGATTATGGTCCACATGTATGATATTATCCTTACATGAGATTTCTTTACAACTTGAATGTTTGCATAAAATTCAATGGAATAGGTTTAATAATTTTGAATGGTGTCATTGAAAGATTCAGAATGGTATGCAATAAGGCATCTATGCAAAAAGAGGCCAACAACAATAAATATATAATTAACAAGCACAAAAATTAGTTAAGAAAATCATTCATAGAAATCTGTAATGCCAACAATTGGGAATTCTACACATGTTGTATCCTTTAGATCCCTAATAAAATGCTCTACAGGGACTTGTTTCTCACAATTTGTGGCTTTTTCACTACATTTGTAACTGTAGGCATCTCCACAAGGCCATTTGGTTCAATATTACCATCCACTCCAATAACATCAGTTGTGTGTTGGTATCATTTTTTAGAAAAACTTTCCCTATACCTTGGGTCTTTCCGATCAAGAAGTTGAAGCATATGAATAATGCATATAGGGTTTACTTCCTTCTTAGATCCCAAATGTTTTCTCTTCACCACATGAATAAAAATATAATTACTACAATTCCTCTCACAAGTTGAGGAACTGACTACTTGTGCAAGTAACAGTAGAAAATAGTTGTATCTCTAGAGCATGCCCACCATGAATTGCCTATTATTCTAATGGATCCATGCCACAATGCCTATCACATAGGGCCTTAATTATTCCAAACCTACCTCAGCTATACAAAAATTTGGAATATTGAGTTTGAATGGAAGTTTCTTACTCTTAATATAAATGACAGATCTTATCTATTACCGTCATGAATTCCATTCCTGATCTCTATCATTAGAAGGATAACTTTTCTTTATTTTTTCAATATCATACTACTTTGGATTCAAGGAACAAAATTCTCAATTTGTTTTGTCTCCCATGAATTCATTGTTCTAATTGTGGATATACATTAGGATCTATTTTATATGTGATGACTTTGGTCTTCTTACAGAAAAACAATGCTTTCATATATATCACCCTAACATGGGCTATCTATATCCACTTAGCAGATCATATCACATACTGGCTCAATGAAAACAACTGCAAATTTAACATCATCCCCAAGAGATCATCAATAATGATATGCATGACCTCAATGGAAGTGTCCATATTTCCTCTAGCGTTACAAATAACAATGTCTAATAAATCCCCCTTCACCTCCCTTGATTCCTAGTATGAAGAAAATCTAGTATCAACGAGTTGAACAAAACCATATCCACTCCAATTTGTCTCAATTTGAGGAATTGGATACTTCTACAAGTAACTGTGTAGAAAATATTTGCATCTCTAGGGTATTCCCACCATGCATTTCCCACCATTCTATTGGATCCCTACCATAATTCCTATCACATAGGGACTATGGGAAGAGCTACCATGCTCCATGGAAACTTTTCCCACGAACCTTGTGGACATAGTTTCCATGGAGCATGGTAGCTATACCCACATGGCCTTTTTAGTGGCACCATCACTGGATCTGACTATATCTGACATCACTGGTCACACAACATGAGAATCGCCCTTGTCTAGTTGAGGGTTTTCTCCTACTAGTTATGGGATGAGACAAACCATCACATTCCTAGCAGGGAGAGAGTCTGTCATCTTTGAATATTTTTAGGAGGTGGAGAATGAGGAGCACTTCATTTTTTGTTGTCCCATATATAAAGATATTTGGGGGAGATACCATTATTTGTATATGTATCTATAAAGACTCTAGGATAATCATTTATTCAATTTTCAAATAGATCTTTGTACATCTTGTCCAAGTATATTTCATCTCGTATGTTCATAACATTGTTGTAGGTCTTGAAATAGAATTCTAGCTAGAATAACTTACAATTATAACCAACATTGATAGGAATGTGTCGAATTATTGTGTAGGATCATTTTAATTAAATCTAAAATCTCTTTAGTCAATGTTTATTTGCAAAGTACTTAAAAATAACATATATTAGCAATACTCAATGGAAAACAAAGGATAAAAAGGAAAAAAGGGTTGCAAAAGTGTCATAACCAAAGGATAAAAAGGGAAAAATGGGGTTCCCTCTCTCATTTTGGTCTTGTCAATTTCTATTTTTCATTTGAGAGAGCTCTTTGTGGATTTGTGAACTCTTGGGACAAAAACCCTAGGAGAATTTTCTGAGATTGGTTTTGGTGGTGTGACAAATCCACTCGAGCTAGTCATTTGGAGAAGAGATCATCTAGATCTATTCCTTGTGCTTCATTGATAGTTGAGATGTGTTTAGTGACTACTTTTATTTTTGGTTGAGTTCTTGGAGGAGGCGGTTGAGTTGTGTCTTGCAAGGGTTGACTTGTTGGAACATGGTCGATTTGTTCATTTGTTGGGATATATTCTTCATTGGGAGTTGAGTTTATTGAGTTGTGGGGTGATATAACTATAGGAGAGAGAGTCCTTAGGGGGAATTCCAAGTGTAGTTGTTGTAGTTGTGTTTCTCTTGAAGGAAGATACAACTTCTGTGAAGAAAGAGTGCACCATAACACTAGAACTCCTAAATATGCAAAGGGATCGAATTATCTCTACTGGGAGGCCATTTTATAATAGAAAGTGGGGACAAAACTATATGTTGGGCGCATAAAGAAAATTTGGTCTGAGTTCCTTTAATTAACATTTATTTTTAGGCTATTGGCAACTTATTTCCTTCACATGGATCTAGTTTAGTTGTGGATTCATTGTATATGCAATTATGGGAGCGATTTCCTCTTCCCATAGACCATTGATTTACTATATTTCACATATAGATCAGTTTTATATTGTACAAGACATTTTTTATACCATCACAAATATTCATGGTCTCCATCTCTCCTTTAATATGAAGGATAGATTATAGCAAAGGCATTCAAGGTTCTTAACTTTCATTTTGTGTTGATTTCTAGAATTCTATTGTGTATTGCAAGCATTTGGGAATAATTATACATAAGGAAGATTTTATTTGTGTGTGGTATTTTGTTGGAGTCATATAGATAATTCAGAGTTTTGTAGACTGTTGTATAGTATTGTATAAAATCTGTTTGTTTTAATTCCTAAATTACATAATCAAGCAAAAAAAACAAAAAAACTTTAGCGAGGAAAGTTATAGTGGTATCAAAGCTCAATCCTACTATCCTGAGGGAATTTAAATTTTCATGAATCAAGAAGAGGGATAAGGATACATCATGTAAAGAAGTAGGAGGTAGTGAGGGGAAGAAAAAAAATTTCACCGATAAGAGATAGTAGAGGAGAACCAATCAGAGGGAGACATGGGGGATAAAAATGAGAATAGGGCCTTGCAAATCTTAGAGGGGTTAGCTATTGGGAAGCAACAATTAGCACAACTCTTGAATCAATTGATTACCACCAACCAAGACAACCAGAACCGTGGGGGTAATAATGGTTATGGGGGCACTAATGGTCATAATAGAGGAAACAATGGTGTAGGAGGTGTCTTTGGGAATAATGTAAACCATTTTGAGGGCAGTAACAATCATATTCAAACACATATGGATACTATAACAATAGGTAGGATAGTTCCTAGAACTATTTTTCCTCAGTTCAAAAGGAACAAAGAGGTAGGGAATCAATGGAAACAAGGTCACGGTGAGACATTTTTATGATTATTGGAGGGAGTACCAGGCTATGGGTGAGGATTTCCAGGTGGCCATGTCACTACAGGACTATTGCATTATCAAATACAAGAACAAGGCAAGGTGATCCGAGTTTTATGACAAGAATGAAATGAATACAGATTATTAACAGGTTCTTAACACAAACTAATGGAGATACAGTAAAACTGGTTTTCTATTCAATAACGAAATAAGCTGAAAC
>CBVK0100462730.1:0-12096 GCA_900067695.1 Picea abies
TATTCTTTAGTGCACACTCCATCTAGGTCTACTGTCACTCCTTTCAGTCTACCAATTGGTGGGACTCTGTGTTGGTTTTCTAGTTTCAGTTGAACAAGTGAGTATCCTAATGCGGGCTCTCCCATACATTGCTATGTATTCTTTGGTAATACATTCACTTCAGATCCTATATCTAGTATGATATCTCCCATGTTGAAATCTCCGATGTTGGAATTTAGTATGAACTCCCTACTGGTTCTTCTTCTTGTATGTAGGTGATTGATTGTTCTTTGTTGTAGTTTTTCTTCTGCCTCAATGCTACATTTTCTAGTATATTTTGCATTATTTTCACAGATGATGGATCATTTAATACTTTCACACATGATTGCAAAAATACTTTGATTGTACTTACTTGTCCCATGGGTTGCATTTCATTGGTATGATCCAATAACGGAGGCATCTTGTACTCTAGTGCTTCCTTGCTTTGTTGCGCAGTTGAAGTCGACGCCATATCTCCTTTCTGAAATTATTTTTCGGCTTCCTTAAATACCTCCTTCTCCTTCTGTGCTTTGAACTACTTATTTGGTTTGGCATTCCTATTCACCCACTGATTTTGTGTTGTCTCTTGTCGAACTGTGTCGTTTCCTATTTTTTTTCCTCCAAGGGTAACAATGTTGATGTTCCATCCTTTATCCCTTTCTTCGGTTGAAATCCACTAAAAATTTTGGTTGTTCTAGTTTCTCTTTTCCTGAATATTTACTAATAGTGTTGGACATTCTTCTGTATCGTGATATGATGCGTCACAATACATACAATTCATTGGTGGAAGCGGACATTCCCTTGCATAGTGTCCTAGTTGTTGACAGTTGTGACATACCATCGGTCCTTTGCCTCGTCTGAAACCTCCTCTCATTCGTCCTCCACCTCTGTAGCCTGCTCAATCTCCTCTCGACATGTTATACTGAGGTGCCTGATTGTACTGCATTGTATTATATTGAGGCTATGTTGTGTTGTACTACAGTTGTGCGTTATTATATGGTTGTTGCGCAATATTATATTGCTTCTGCGTAATGTTGTATGGAGCTGGAACTGGATTGAAATGTGGTGTGGCTTACCCCATCATCATTTCTTCCTGAACTCTATCTGCATCTGATGTCCTTTCTCACATCAACTCCATAGTTCTACAATCTTTGTCATTGTAGCCTACTGACTTACAAAAGGTGCAATATGAACTCTTTGGGGTTGTCTGGTATTTCTGCATCATTGTGCAGTGATAAGGATCGTGACCTAGTTTCTTGCAGATTTCACACCATAATCCTCTTGTTGGTAATAGATTTGGCAGTCCTTCTGCCATATACTACGCGAATGTTGGACATTCATTCTTGTGGTGTCCTTATGTCCTGCAAGTGGTACACCAAACAACTTCTCATTTGTCCTTACTCTTATTCTAGTTTAGATGAAATGTTAAGTTCTTCAGATCCTCCTTTAGTTCTTCGATAGCTGGGTTCGTCTACTGATATTGGTTTTCTTCCAGTTGAAGGACTGCCTACAGAGCCTCTTCCTGCATCTGAAACTTATGTTGTCACAGTGGGTATTTTAAGTGTGGGAGCAGTGATTTGACAAATAGGTGTCGATGTTGCATATCGGTCATGAGATATTTTAGCTTTCCCTTAAGTCGCTTGAATCTATGGTCAATCTCCCATATAGATTCTCCTTGTTTCTACTTTATTTCAATCATCTTGTTCATGTGTTGATCCTATGAGCTCAGCTTTTGGAACACATTTATCAGTAACTTCTTAATGTTTGTCAGTTTCCTTTCCATCCCAACTGCACTGTTTGTATCTAGACACATGTACCAGTCTAATGCATGGTCTCTTAGTGTAATGGATAACTCCGCAAGTTTAGTATCTTCATCAGTGATCTATTTTTCTTCCCAAATCTTTGCATCCTTGTTTCTACTTTATTTCAATCATCTTGTTCATGTGTTGATCCTATGAGCTCAGCTTTTGGAACACATTTATCAGTAACTTCTTAATGTTTGTCAGTTTCCTTTCCATCCCAACTGCACTGTTTGTATCTAGACACATGTACCAGTCTAATGCATGGTCTCTTAGTGTAATGGATAACTCCGCAAGTTTAGTATCTTCATCAGTGATCTATTTTTCTTCCCAAATCTTTGCACAAATGAACAAGTGTTTCTCATGGTCTTCTACTACTTCACCTCGAAATTCTGGTAACTTGATGGTGGTATCGTGTCCTGTCATTCTGAATGTTGAACTACTACCTCCATGTGGTGTAGATACCTGACTAGTGCTGCCTAAACTGGCTCCTCTAGTTGTTGTTCCTTGTGTTGATGTACTTCCTGCTGTGTAACTACTTCTGAACTTCGGTTGTCTAAACGGTGGTGTTCTCTTTGGTGTATGAGTCACACATGGTTTTATGGGTTCCACAATGACATTAATATGGATAGGATTGCTTCATTCTCTTCCCATTCTTGGACCTCTTGTCTTCCTATCATATGTTGCGCGCAGGATTTCCTCAATATGCTCCATAGCCCGAAGATCCTCTACCTCTTCCTCATCACTCACCAAACCTTCCCTCGCGGATACAACTCTCTTTTTGGTATTCATCTTGTATTGGTAGGGTAATCTGCTACGCGTCTTTCTAGTTGTCTCCATGATCTGCTTGATCTAGTCGTCATCCATCATGATTGGGTCCAAGGGTTCCTCCTTCTTTCCCTTATCCTTTCCTCCTTCCATTTCTCCACTCTATGTCAGTGCTTCCCCCTTTCCCCCATGCACGCAGGGAAGTTTAGTTGTCTAACTCCATTGTCAGTACACCTTTGTTATATAGCATTATCTTAATAGAATTATACAATGATCTAATGTACCTTCCTCGAGGTCCATGTAGAAACTCTTTCTCCGCTGTGATGTACAACTTCGTTGTGTCTACTGCAAACTCTATTATAAAACCTGCCACAATACTGTCAAGCCAAAAATCTTCAGTGGGTGTGAATTTTTTGTTCACCTGTTGTAAATTCTCAATCTATACTAGAGTCCAATATAACGGTCGAATATGGTTCATTGTGTGGTTATCCTTTAACCTTAGTATCCACTCCTATAATAGATGTGGAAAATAAATAAAAAATACTTCATGCAAATCCGTAAACATGTATTTCTCGATATATTTGTGGGGTGTTAGTCTAGGGTTTCTATTGTCTTTCTGTGAAAACTTTCGATCTCTGCTTTTGTAGGATTCCACAGCCTCAACATCCTCTTTTAAGGGCTCATTGTTCTCCTTCTCTTTACTCTTTCTCAACCTATCTCATCTTCTCAATCCTTTCATGTTCCTACCAATGGAAATGGAACCATTTATTAGTTACTCTTTCCTATTCTCTCTGAGTTTGTATTGACCCAAGGTTCATGTTTGTTCAGGTTTCCAACAAAGCCTCTAAAACTATCGTCCCTCCTGGTAAACTAGAAGGCAACACAACACACATAATGTGTTGTGCAATCTCACCCGAGATAGATTTAATGGGTCGTTGTGATACTCATGTGTTTACAGCCTAGGATTGAGTGCGAGATGTGAGAACTGTATATTGAATCACTATTATAACTTGTAAATGCAACATACTGTCATTTGTGAATAAGCAGGAAATAGAACAACTCATTCATTAAGCATAATAATAACTACTGAAGACAATAAAGATACGCATGCATTCATCACACAACACAGATGTTACCATGGTTCACCCCCTCCTAGGCTACGTCCAGAAATATTTGGCTCTCATATCTTTCATTATAATCATTCTGGTACTACAGTGTCACATGATTACAACTCTTCCTGGTTGAGTAAGATCTATATGAGGTAGACTAGATCACACCAGGCTCCTCAGCCTGCAATCTCACCCTCAATATCTACCCTCCCCAACCCTCTCTAGCTCAACAGCTTACAAAAATAGGTCATACAACAACATATTACATATCGCAATAACTCATAGATACTAGCTAAGCTCAATAATACTTTGAACCCTCTATGATACCTCAGTATCTATATTTATACATTTTTGGCTCGTCATCCATTACAATACATTTCCAAAACCCTAACTCTACCGTTGTTAGGTATTCCCTACATGCGTGCATGTTGTTCTTCCTTCCAGCTACCTCCTTCCTCGTGCATGATTTCTTTCCCAAAATTGCCTTGTTTTTCCGCTTTGTCCTGCTTCCAAAAACCATCCCTTAATCCTATGATTACCTTAATTAATTACAATATTAACTTGATTAATTATCTCATAATCCCAATGTTTTTTATTACCTAGTGGCACCACATGTCATGATGTGAGTGGTTTCATGTGACACAATGTTTTAGAAATATTGGGCAGGGATCCGTGGAGGAAAATAGTGCCACATGTTGAGTGGTACAAGTGCCATGTGTCATGCTATGTGGCATGACTAGATAGGGCCATGTGCCCCAAGACACCATGTGTATCTTAGATCTTGGACATCATAGGTTTTGGGAAAATAGGCCTTACAAAAAAGGTCATTAACCAATGCCCGATAGATCTGAGGTGACATCAGGTGATGTCACTCAACCAATGCATAGTGTACATGTGTTGAATCATGGTTAGACAAGCTAGACATTCTATAGTGATGTATGTACCACGTTAGCCCACATGGATGTCCACATGTCACATGGTGATCATGGCACATGTCAAGTGGTTTTAGTATTTTCCAACAAAGATCTATGGGAAAAATTGGTGCCACATGTCACGAGATGATGTTAGCCACGTGTCGTTCCATAGTTGGGATAGGTGGCATGATAGGACGAGGTCGTGTGTCCTAGGTACCATCTCATCTAGGATCAGGAATTTTGGGTTATGTGAATAATGGAAGGGGTTGATGTCCTAATATCCTGAGGGTTGATGTACTAAAATGACGCCATATGACGTCAACACCCCTATGTGTGATGGAAAGGTGTCAACACCTGGTTAAATCAAGAGTTGGGAAAGTTTCGTAGGAAAGTTTTGGGTGCATAGAGGGCTAAGGCCTGAAAAGTCGAGGGCCTGGTGGAATAGGTGGAAGGTGTCATGTCAACGTCCATGTCATTACCACATCATATAACATGGGTAGTGTGGGTCCACATGGATGCCACGTGGCATTATGAAGGCCTTTGCCCAATGAAGGCCCTAAAAGTTCAAAGGGCCATAACTTTTGATCTAGATATTCGTTTTAAGAAAAATTACATTTGCTGGAAAGCTCTTGATGAGTAGAAGTTGAAAGTTTCCTAAAAATAGGTTTGGATATGGTTGAAAGAAAGAAAAAATGTAATACTCCATCCATTAAAATAGGTATGGGTGTGTTACATAGGAGGTAGCTCGAACCAATTCCTTAACCAACTTAAATCTTCCAGAAACAACCTCACAAAACAAGGCATGATGGTTGCAACTACTTCATCACCCCCCCATAATTGAGCACAGGGTGAGACTATTTCTCCCTCTAAGTGTCTTGGGGAGCGATGATCAGGGTTTATCCCTCCTTGTATATGGGTAGGGGGGAGATGAAGCTCAAACAAGGACAAAATATCAAGGAAAAAGGTAGTATTTCAACCTCCAATTGATAATTTTATTCTTCAACATGAATAGGTATTATGACATACAATTTATCATGGTGTCGAAAATGTGACACTTAAGTTCAATATTGAGGTGCGACATTTGGTAGTGTGACACTTAGTTTTATAACAATTGCGACACTTACGGCACTTAAGTGCAACATTTGGTAGTGCAACACTTAGGTGTGTAACACCAAGTCCTGGACACATTGGCTGGAAATAAATAATTTTATTTCCGCAATAGCTTTAATATCTACAATCAAATAAGAATATCTCCATAATACCAAAATAGAATGACCTTTACTTGACCCTAGTGAACCTATGCCTGCAAGGTATTACCCTTTGGACTTTGTAATGCACCTGCCACATTTCAAAAGGAAGTCTTATCTATGTTTAATAATTTAATCCATGATTTTCTAGAGGTGTATATGGATGAATTTTCAGTCTATGGGGATACTTTTGTAGAATCTTTAGATAACTTGGAAAAAAATTTAAACAAATGCTAAGAAACAAACATTGTCTTAAGTAATGAAAAGTGTTTTTTGATGTTTACTAAAGGAATTGTTCTTGGTCATCGTGTATCTATTACGGGTATTAAGGTTGATCCAGCTAATATCATAGTGATTCTAATTTCTCAACTTACCAAATCCATCCACTCAAAAGGATGTGAGAAGCTTATTAGGACAAGCGAGGTATTATAGACAGTTTATAAGAAATTTTATAAAAATTGTCTCGCCTTTATTTAAATTGCTTTCAAAGGATGATGAATTTTATTGGGATACTAACTTCTAGGTTTGTTTTGATGCACCTAAAGAAAAACTTCCCATGGCTCCAGTGTTGAGAGGACTAGATTGGACCTTACCTTTTCACATATCTAAAGATGCATATGATTCAACAATAGGAGTGGTTTTGGGACATAAGGAAAATCAACAAACATATGCTATTTATTTTGTCAGTGAAAAACTGACTCCTGCTAAACTCAACTATACAGTTACAAAGAAAGAACTTTTTCCAGTTATTTATGCAATTAATAAATTTCAACATTATATCATAGGATATGAAGTTTTTGTGCACACTAACCATTCTTCCATCATGTATCTAATAAATAAAACTATAATGAATAGAAGAATAACAAGATGGCTCCTACTATTACAAGAATTTAATATCATATTTTTAAATAGGTCGGGAAGAGAAACTCAGGTAGCATATTTCCTCTCCCATATCAACGATCTTGGTGAGACCATTCCTGTACTAGAAAATTATTGTGATGAAAATATTTTTACAATTTCTATTAAATCTCCATGGTTTGCTGACATTGCCAATTATTTGTCCACGAGAAAACTTCCATCGTATTTGTCACCAAAAGAAAAGAAAATGGTTATCAGGAAAAGTATCAAATACTCTTGGATTGGAGGAGGCCTTTTCTACACTCAAGTATATTTGATTATTTGTGGATGTGTTAGATAGGATGAAATGTTTGATATCTTGAAGCCATGCCACAATGAGCCATGTGGTGGACACTTTTCAAAAAAGAGGAAAATCTACAAATCCTTTACCCGAGGTACTATTGGCCCACTCTCTTCAGAGAAATTCCAAAAATCATGTTAGGATTGTGATAATTTCTATAGGATGGATCATCCAGTTGTAGTCGATGATATGCCTCTTCAACCACAATTTCTTGTAGAACCATTCGAGAAATGAGCCATAGACTTTGTAGGGTCCATCAATCCTTCATCAAGGATAAAGAGGTATATTTTAGTGTGCACTGATTATGTTACCAAATGGGAAAAATCCAAAGCTCTACCATATGCCACTGAACAATCAGTAGTAGATTTATTGTTTGAAGATATTTTTGTTCATTTTGGGGTTCCCAAAGAAATTGTTACTAATCAGGGGGCACAATTTACATCCAATCTAGTTCAGTCAATTGTGAAGCGGTAAAAAATTAAGAATTTCAAGTCTACTCCATATCATCCACAATCCAATGGTCAAGTGGAATCTACAAACAAAGTTTTAAAAGGGACTCTGACAAAGACCGTCCAGTTCCATCGAAAAGATTAGGTAGAAAAACTTCCAGAGGCCTTGTGGGAATACAAAACTATATGGAAAAATTCTACTGATTTCATGCCATGTAAACTAGTATATGGAAGGAAAATACTTCTCCTCGTTGAATTCAGAAAAAATAAATAAATAAATAAATAAATTGCAACAGAATTAGGATTAAATCTGTCGGAAGCTCAACAACAAAGTATTTTACATTTAAATGAGCTAGATGAGATATGCCAAGATGGCTTGCAGAAGACCATTATTTTACAACAACAATGAGAAAATGGCATAATAGGTTTATAAAGAAGAAGCAGTTCAAAGTCAATGATTGGGCTTTACTTTTTTACTCAAGGTTCAAAATTTTCAAAGGTAAATTCTTCACTCATTGGCTTGGTCCCTACAAATTTGACACATTATTTGAAAATGGCTCTATAAGGGTAAAAGCAATTGATGGTTCAAGAATTCAATTTGTGTTCAATGTCCACAAATTGAAATTCTACCATAAGCCAATGTCTCAAGATGAGTTTGTTTCCATTTTACTTCAGCAAGCTAAGATGGAGGTTGTGAGTGAGAAGGGTAACTCTCTTACTCACGTTCCATCTTGAATTTATTTTTTCTTATAAAATAAAAATAAATAATAATAATAAAGTAAAGAGCAAAATAAGGTTTAGTTGAGAAAACTAGTCCCCTGGTGCAACTAAACATGATCTATGCTTGAAAACCACGAAACTGTCGGGCAGAGTTCACAATAAACAGAGTGTTTAATTTCCCATAATTACAATAATTTTAGATCCTATGAAATTTTCCTATAATTTCTTCCAAAAGTCAGTTATTTCAATAATTTTAATCACCTTTATCAGTGATTAATGCCGGTAGAAATTTTTTTATGTACTAGTAGCATCAAGTATTCATTCAAAAATAGAAAATGAGTATTCTTATTTCTTGTAATATGTTAATGTGAGGAATGGAAAAATCCTCACTCAAGCATTTTAGAAACTCCTCAGGCTAGGTGATATAGATGGGATTATAACCCTAGGCTCATAGGATATCAAAACGCTCAATTAGACCTCAAGACACAGATTCTTGGATTTGATGCTATTTTATAATTATTAAAATTTTGTGCCTTTTATATGAAATAAAATAAATAAAAAATAAAAAATGAATTTACGAAAATGTGTGAACAATCAAATGCAAGAAAGCATAAATTTGAAAAGCAGTATACCACAAGTCTCATAAATGAGAAAAAATCAACAAATAGCTTTATTTATCTCAAACTGAGTTACAAATGAGTTT
This sequence comes from Picea abies, assembly GCA_900067695.1. Classification (NCBI taxonomy): domain Eukaryota; kingdom Viridiplantae; phylum Streptophyta; class Pinopsida; order Pinales; family Pinaceae; genus Picea; species Picea abies. Next base: position 8,926 of record CBVK0100462730.1, read on the forward strand.
ATCTTTTCAATCCCTTGCGAGGGTTTGGATCAATATTACACTTATAATTCCAAGATGTTATCTTACTCATACATAGAAAAATGTTGTCAAAAAGATGAAGACTAGAATAGAAAATTAAACTGGATCAGTCCAAGCTACAAGTGCATCATTGTTTTGAACTCTATGAAACTAGCAATAATCAACACTAAAATATATTTAGAATTTCCAACTAAAACCAAACAGAGATTCAAGAAAAATGAATGACCTTGGAGCATGTAAACATTCAATGCTTCCTAGTCCTTTCGTTTCCACCTTCAGAACGACCCTGCTATTAATAAGATAATAATCACACTTGAGGGTAGAGAAAACCTTATCAAAAGTTTTACTTCTCTATTTTATCATGCCATATTTGTCTTTCTCTCATTCTTTATATCTTCATAAAGTAGTTTGAGTAGTTCAAATACCTTTTATTTATAAAGTTAAATAACTTTATTTAGGAGAAGAGAACTTAATTTTATAATAAAGGTAATAAATATTAAATAATAGGTGGGGTCCCACTAGGTATGTGTTCCTTTATTTTCATCCTTTCCCTTGTAACTCCAAAATATTATTAAATACTATGAATATATCAGCATCTTAAAATATATCAAAAAGTAACACATACAAAACATACCAAATCAGCAAACACTTGTACCTCCTAAATATATCAAAATGGAATGATATTTAAAGTTCTCAAAATAATATCATGTGTTTGTTGTCCATCCAAAATGTGCATCAAGTGTTCAATTTATAATGTCATAATACAACTTAAAATAAATCAGGGTATTATTTCTTAATAATTCATCCCTTTCCTTTCTTCTTTTTGAGACATCAATTCTGAGATTAAGTAAGTCTTCATAATAAGACTTATTTTCTTCCAATTTCACTATTTTAGGGTGTATGTCACTGAAGGTGATTTCTCTCTTATTAATGTATGCTTTGACTGAAGGTTTTTTTGAATGTGTGGAAGAGGATTGAGATGTCTCTAAGCTAGGTGAGTTGGTAGGTTTCCTTCCTTTGTCAATATGGGCTTCATTGGGAAACACTTTGTAATTTCTAAGATCTTATTGGGCAATGGATGCAACAGATGTAACATGTGGTATTGATTGCAGACAAGGAGGTGAAGGAAGAGTTTTATCAAGCCAATGAGTCATGGAAAAGGAAGGATTTATGGGGTTATTGTTCCAACCATCATTGGCTAGTTGCACAGGAGGTTCATGTAAAACTATAATACTAGGATGTGGCTGTAGGGGAGGATTACGAGGAGCTGGAGGATGTGGAAATTTTGGTTACCCACCAAGTTTCAAATAACTAGTTTGTACCAATTGGTTAAACTTTTTATATCCATCATCAAAGTGTATTGAAAACCTCATTTTCTTGTGTCTCCCCTATTTCCAAAATACATTTGGAAATCTTCCTCTTCTACCCTTTTTTCCTTTATTTCCACTTTTGTTACTTCCTTAACTGAAATAGCTCATTTAATTGCATCATCATTCCAATTAGTGCATAATTCTTAAATTAAAATACAAGACACAACATAGTAAACATCTATTACAATTTTGTTTAAAATGTTTTATCTATGCCTCTAAAAAATGACATAGTACTTCAAGCATGCAAGGGACAAATGAGTGGGATAAATGCAAACAAGGAAGAAAATCCATGTTTTGACAAGAAGCCTTTTCGTTGTTTTTATTTTCAAAATATGAACCGTGCACTTCTTTGAAAAATTCTCTTCATATGAGCAATCTATTATCTCTTTGAACAAGGGAAATGAGTGAAAATGAATCAATAAATGAAAGGGATACAATGATAAATGGGTATAATTAGTGAAAATGATATGAAATTATCATAATGCATGAGGAGTTTTTTTTCAATATTCATACATAGTCAATCATTTTTGTTCATGGGATTGTACCATTTTTTCCATTACAAAGTTTTAATAATATGTATATAATTCCTTTGAGAAGACTCCCAAACAAATTCCAAAAACGATCAATGTGTTTCCATATTATTCTTTTCACCCAAAAATACATTCTCAAATTACATGATAATCTGAGTTTATGATAATCTGAGTTTATGAAATCCAAACCAAAATGTCAAACTGCCCATATATCATCTTGAGACCAAAAAGTAAAATTAATGCCATATACATGTCTACTATAATGAGAAAATCCTCTTTTAAACTACATAAACATGGGGAAATACATGAAATTGTAATGAAATATGATTGGGAAAATATGGGAATAGTGCACGGAAAATGATAAAATAATGAGGGGTTAAATGACTAGTTTATGTAATCAAAATCAAAACTTAAAATTCCACTTGGCTATCATTCCTTTTATCCCATTTTAAATATATATTTGTCTTCTTAATAATTGACAATTCAAACCCCAAATATTCAATGCCTTATGAATTTCAAGCTGACAACTGTCACATGCATTCACCCAATATTTATTTATGTAGTAAACCCAATTTACATAACCATGGTCATTCAAGCATGTGATGTTTTTACTCAATATAAAGGTTGGGTGCTCAGGTGCATGTAGCCGAAACAAAATTATAGACTTAGTGTTATAAACACCAAGAGGAACCATTGGGTGCATAACCTCAACTTTGACAAAGAACTAGGATAATGAAAAGCACTGGATGTGCTTGATTTTATAATCAATCCAAAAGTGAAATAAAATCCATTATTATGATCTTGAATCAGAACATGAAATTTGAAGTGAGAATGGACATGGATGTAACACGTATAGCCTCCATCATATGTAACTTTATCCAATTCATTCATACCAAAATAATTCGAAATCAACAAGATAGAGTGTGCTACCAATGTTGGTCACATATATATATTCCCATGCCCTTTCTCATTCAATCCATGGCCAACTATTTCCCATCATGTTGATATTCCAACCATCCACTATATAATATGCATATGTCAAACTCAATGTATTTCAATTCATATCGATTGCATATTTAAACCTTATCACAAACCAAATCATATAAACCTTTGAACTCGTGCTTATGCACTATGACAACCATTGGACAATCACTTCCATGTATGCCTTAATATAATTCCAAACTAGTATAAATAGAGTTTGTAAAACCAAAACTTCATACCTTGACATGCTTTGACTATATTGATAGCATTGT
>CBVK0100462731.1:0-12096 GCA_900067695.1 Picea abies
AAAGGTTTTCACCTCGAGAGATTTGATCCCTCTCGGTGCTTGATAGATCCAGAGTTAAATGGATCTATGCTGGTTTATAGGAGATGCTTCAACCCTTCTTTTGTATGTCTCTACTGGATAGTACTTTTGAGTCCCATTGACCTATTTTTGGTCATTCATGGGCATTAATAAAATAGTCTTATCTTATCTAATAAATCCATATTCTTTGGATTCTTCAGTGTCAATGGTCTTGAGATTTATTCCCATCACTCCCCCTACCATGGCTAACTTGACTGAAACTTCCGCTTTTGAATTTACTGGTTTGGTCGCTTCCTTCTCCTCCCCAATCCATCCAATTGTTACTATGGAGACACAGTAATTGGTTCTGTGTAGTGAGTTGCTAGAGTGAGTTGTAGGTAAAGCCATTGTTATAAAGGCTGCTACAACAACTTCTAGTTCGAAGGGAAAGAAATGCAAATTGTCCATGTAGCAACTTCTATGGCAGCTTGAAATCCTTGTGAATTTGGATAATAAGCCAAGTACTCTTAACATGTCAAGAACACTAGTTATAATGTACAGGGAATTGTGGATGATAGAAATTGAGGGGACAACAGATCACAAAATTGTTCGAATTTTCCAATACCTTTGAGAATACCATAAACTTAATTAATTTTGAAGTAGAAGTTTTTAGGGGTTGATTGTGAAAATGTTTGATTGAAGAAACGAGTAAAGTTAAGATTGAGATTTCCAGGTTTAAAAAAGTTGGTGTAGCCAACTGAATATGAAACTACCTCTGCATCATTAGCATCCTTGGAATGATCTGATTTCAAATCTCTATTCTGGAACCTCTAAATTATTGACAAAGCTTGCCCATTTTTGTTTTTTATAAACTCATGAGATGGATACAAAAGAAACCCAATCAAAACAGCAGTGATGCTGACAACCATAACTTTACGTGAGGTTACTACCAACACCAAAATCAATAACAATGAAGGAGGTAGGCAAAGGAAAATAACTCCAAGAGTTCCAAATGGAACTTTGGAACTTCCTAGAAACAATTACTTGATCCATGCCTTTTTCCAATGAATAAAGATAAAATATACATATGGCAATCTCGATCGATGAATCGAAAGATATCAAATCACATAACAATATTAGAGGTTTCTTCATAGGCTGGTAGGCAAAGGAAAATAACTCCAAGAGTTCCAAATGGAACTTTGGAACTTCCTAGAAACAATCACTTGATCCATGCCTTTCTCCAATGAATAAAGATAAAATATACATATGGCAATCTAGATCCATGAATCGAAGGGTATCAAATCACATAATAACATTAGAGATTTCTTCATGAGCTGAGCGCTCCCTGAATCATGCTATTAAAGTGTGGATCTCCATGGTTGCACTGGAAATGTGGATGCCTCCTTGCAATGTGGACCATAATCCATTGTATACTGCTTGACTATGTTAAGGGTCTTTCATGTTATATATATTCAACAAATCATTTCAGGAATCTCCATAGAACATTCTTACTTTATGGGTGCTTCTCTTCCTTAGTAGAAGTCAAATATTCATGTCCTTATACAAGGCACTCCCACATATCAAAGATAAGCATGGTGATGAGGGTAAAGCAACTTCTATAGATCTGAAATAGAAAATGTCACCTACAGTATTTTGAAGAATCTGCTGCAAGCATTCTTTATGACAGATGTACTCCCTTTGCTTATCCATCATGAGTTTAACGTCCATTATCTCCAGAATTATTGATGAAAACAGGCTGTTGAATTTGTAGAGTTTGATGTTGTCACAAGAGCTCAAGCCACTTCCCAGAGTGACCTTCAGAGTTGTCCTTTTGATGTGCTGGTAAAGTAAGGGGTACTGTAAGTCTCTCTGTTATGCTACAGATCTGAACCTTAGTAATTACAACCAGGAAATATGATGACAGACAACTCATATGCTAAATTCTCAAGGCTGATAGTTATATTCCTGCCTATACCGTGATCTGAATTTTTTCTACTTGCAATTAGCATGACTGAAAGTCTACTCTGCTTCGAGGTGAAGATTGCACATTCTCCTTTCCTAAAGGCACCATATGCACTGTAAATCTAAACATGCCTTCTGAGGTGGTTGAGAGTCAAAACCTGCATCCAATTCTGGCATATGTGAATCCTTGTTTGCAGGTCATACTAGCATAATAGCATTCCATTATGAAGTCATCAAAAAGATCTGAAGAGGAGTGCCTTCTTTTAAGTTAGTTCTGGAAATGGAGCTAAAACTAGACAGAACCATAGATAAAACCATTTTTCTGTAGATAAAACCATGTCTCTTCCCTTTCTAATGTGCTGCCACTCTGATGTGAATACCACAAAATTCCTGATCTGGGTCTGTTGCTAAGAACAACATGATGCTGCTAACATAAAATCTTCAAAACACTAAGTTGACCCTCTTCTACAAAACATGAATTGGACTTCAGATTGAAGGGAGAATGAAAGATCTGTTCACCTGGAAGTTCATATTCTTCAACAGGCTCGTATATCCACCAGTATTCCAATACAAAGCAGCCACCAACAGCACCATCCTTTTTTTAACAAACTGAATTCTAACCTTTCCCTAAATCTTCACAGAAAAGATATGCTGAAAGTGGCTCAGGTTTGAGCTTGTATGATGCATCCTTAGGGTTAAAGGCAAGGGCCCTACTGCTGGTCAAGTACAGTGCCTTCAATACCCTTCTAAATCTGCACTAATAAGTTCTCTTATTGTGCTGAAACGAACAAATTTTTGCCTTATCCTTGAATTTCATAGACCCTTTATGATGCTGATCTGACACTTCAGCTGCAACAGCTCTTCAAAGAAGCATGATCAAGTGCTGGCTCCACATCTATGCATGCTCCTAAAAATGCCCTTCTCAAACCCCCATATGGATCATGCATTTTGAGGGCAACACCTACCACAAGCATCACAGCATAATAAAGGGCTTTAGGAAGCATTCTCTTTGGATTCTCAACTTCTCCTGCCAATGTGCTTATGCAGTTCCAATAATTCAGATTCCAGAATATTCAGATAAATATTCCAGTCAATATTTTTTATATCGGTCTCTAGCCATCTTGAGGATCAATTGGATTTTTAAATCATAATCTGCGAATCTGCGGTATCTGAATTTCTCTTTCAGGGGATTTCATTTACTTTTTTTGTACTCATCTGGTATCTGAATTTACTTTTTTTAGATATCTAGTTTTGTTCAAGAACTCTACTATGGTACAGATACAGAGAGAGAAAATATGTGTAGCAATTTTATTGCTTTTGGTAGAGTGCAGAATGAGAATTCTATTTCTTTATCATCTGACTTTGGTTTCATTCTCTCAGTCCAACATTAAAGACTGTTTATATTATTCTATAATGTTCCAGAACAAGAAATAGGTTCTCTTGCACTAAAGGGGTGTATATACTGAAAAGATGGGTATAATCATTTTAAATTATATTTTCTTTGCATTGCAACTAAATGAAAAGAGGAAAACTAAACTTTTGTCTCTAGTTCAATATCCTTAAAGTGTTTTTGTTCTTTAAGATAGTTAGTAAACTGCATCTCTTGAGTAACCAGCCCTGCAAGATCGAGTCTTCCAGCACTTTTGTATGCATCTATTACCGCTCTATAAGTAGATTCATTTGGCTGAAAACCCTCGTATTTCATTTTGTTAAACATCCTTTTCACACCTTCTATCAAGCCTGCCTTTCCATAGCTAATGATCATACTCGTGTAGGTAGCAACATCTGGTTCAAGCCCCTTGGTTTTCATGCTCATAAACATCTTTAGAGCCTCATCAATCCTGTCTGCACTTCCAAATGCATAAATGGCAGCATTGTAGGCAGACACATCAAGTTCCAAACCAATCTCTTTTAATTGTTCACAGGCCTCCAAAGCCTCCTCATGCATTCCCGCCATGGAATAGAGAGTCACTATCAATGCTTGCATACTGTGGGGGATTCCACTCTCCCGTGCAATCTCAAGCTGATTCACTGCCTCCATTGGAAGGCCTCCTTTCTTCAAAATTGTACCCAATGTTTTGTATGTGACGTCATCAGGTGAAACCTTTGCTTTTAACATTTGCTGAAAAATTTCAGTGGCTTCCCTCAATCTTCCATCTGCTGCATACAGTCCAAGGACATTATTAAAAGAGAGCTGATCTGTGACAAGCCCCAAATCCTGCATCTCTTTTGCAATCTCAATGGCTTGGCTAAATCTGCCAATTCTTTTGTATAGACACACCATCATGGCATAAGAAAATTCATTAGCCTGGCCCAATTGCTTTAAGTCATTAAAAATTGACTCTGCCTCGCTGACCATACCAGCATCGCTGTAAAAATCAATCATACAATTTGTTGCAAAGACATCTGGACCATCTCCCAATTTCTTCATCTTTTCATATGTTTCCTGGGTCTCTCTCAAATGGCCAATCTTTCGATATACCTTAATTAAAGAACTGTATACTGTGCAGTTTGCTACAAAGCCACGGTCTTGCATTATTTGAAAGTAATGAACAGCTCCCTCCACATTTCCGACTTGCGCAAATGCATTTATCAGTGCACCATAAACAACTTCATCTGCCTCAATGCCCATCTTCAGAGTCTCATTATAAATCTCCTCTGCCTCCATGGCTCTGCCTAGGCTGCTATTCACAGCGATAACAGCACAGAATGTTACACAACTGGGCACAAACCCTGCCTCCTGCATTTTAATCATAAAGGATTTTGCATCATCTGGTAATTTTGCAGCAGCAAACATCTGAATGAGAGAATTATAAGTGCATTCATCAGGTGAAACTCCTTCATTATCCATGCTCTCAAACAATTTCCTAGCCTTGTCATAAAGTTTTGCAATTCCATACGCCTTAATCATCACATTGTAGTATAACACACTCTCCTCGGCTCCTCTTTCTCTTTCACAACTATAGACGAACACCTTCTCAGCTTCCAACCAATACCCTAGCTCTCCATATGCATCGATAATGGCAGCATAGCTCTTGGAGCTGATTCCTCCAAGAAGCCGAAATCTTTCAAACCAAACCCATGCTTTCATCAGCAACAGTTTGCTACAAAGCCACGGTCTTGCATTATTTGAAAGTAATGAACAGCTCCCTCCACATTTCCGACTTGCGCAAATGCATTTATCAGTGCACCATAAACAACTTCATCTGCCTCAATGCCCATCTTCAGCATCTCATTATAAATCTCCTCTGCCTCCATGGCTCTGCCTAGGCTGCTATTCACAGCGATAACAGCACAGAATGTTACACAACTGGGCACAAACCCTGCCTCCTGCATTTTAATCATAAAGGATTTTGCATCATCTGGTAATTTTGCAGCAGCAAACATCTGAATGAGAGAATTATAAGTGCATTCATCAGGTGAAACTCCTTCATTATCCATGCTCTCAAACAATTTCCTAGCCTTGTCATAAAGTTTTGCAATTCCATACGCCTTAATCATCACATTGTAGTATAACACACTCTCCTCGGCTCCTCTTTCTCTTTCACAACTATAGACGAACACCTTCTCAGCTTCCAACCAATACCCTAGCTCTCCATATGCATCGATAATGGCAGCATAGCTCTTGGAGCTGATTCCTCCAAGAAGCCGAAATCTTTCAAACCAAACCCATGCTTTCATCAGCAACCCCATCTCTATGCACATTCTGATGATAACAGGCCTTGAGAAGTCATCCACACGAACCCCCAATTCATCCATCTCCTGGACCAGGGATTCAGCTTCTCTAATCATGTGTTTCCCACAAAGAAAATGCAACAGAGTTCTATAAGTCACAGTATTAGGCTGAACTCCAGTTTTTTTCATTCTGGTGAAATAAGTTAATGCCATGTCTATATTGTTATTCTCGGCATTCAATGCTATAAGAGTATTGTAAGTCATAACGTTTGGCTGACACCCCGTTTCCTCCATTTTATTCATGAGAACCTCTGCTTCTCCTAGATGACCATGTGAACCACAAATATGAATCAAAGTATTAAAAGTTACAGTGTCAGGAAAAATACCTGATTTGAGCATTTCCAAGAAGGCATTTGAACATTCGCCGAGGCGGCCTGCCTTGCCATACATATCAATCAAAGTATTATATGTGAAAGCCCGCTGTGGCCTATGAGTTTGGGACCACTTTCTGTAAAATTCTTCCGCCTGCTCAAACTCTCTAGCTTTCTTGTAGATATGAACGACAGTATTCATGGTGACCTCATCTGGTTGGAGCCCTTGCTGTTCCATGTGTTGGAGACATTGCAAAACCTCTGACTTGCGGCCAGCCCTTCCATAAACATCTATTAGGGTACCATACGTGTTATTTGTGGGCAGCAGTTCCTCCTTTTGTTTGTTCATTTGGGTCCAACAATCCTCAAGTTCATCCCATTTTTTAGCCCTGCCAAGAATTCTGAGGATGACATTGTAATGAATGACATTTGGTTTATAGTCTTCCTGCATGTGAAACCACTTGAAGAGGGCAAGGGCTTTTTCCCAAGTGGGTTGTTCTATTAGGATTATTGTCTGCTCTTTGGGGCTTATGTTGTGCTTCCAGGGCTTTAAGGCGTCCTCTATATTATCGCTATCACTGTTTTGTAGAGCCTGCAAAATCCATGGGATGCAGCTGCCTCCTCTATATTTCCTTCTTCTTGTTGTTACTCTGTTTCTGCTATTATTGTTATTAGCAGCAGCAGCAACATAATCATGATTTGGTTGGGCGTGGGTATGATGAGGTGCCTTAAAATCCTCCTGTGAACTAACCCTGGAGATTTGAATTGAGCAAATGGGTCGGGGTCCAAGGAGATTGAATCCAGGGGGCATCATGGGAACAGGAATATACGGGAATTTGGATTTTGTCCCAACAGACAAGGGCCTGGCGTCTCTCCTGCCTGAGAGATCCAAGTCAAATGCGGGCAATGAGTTCATAATGGATTGATAAACAAAACTAATGATCGATCTATCTACGTACGACTGAACCCTTTACGGTGAGGGCGAATGCAGTAACAACTGTTCAGCGCCGCATTCCCATTACTATGAAATCAGCTTCAAGCAACCAAATTTTAGAAATCAGCCACTCAGTTTCGATGGATATTGCATGAGAATTTGAGCAAATTCATTCACTGCATCAAAACTCGATTTTATTGCTCGGGCTGAGTCTGATATATAGCATGGTTTTGTCTTCAATGTTCTAGAGCTTTTTTCATGTAATTTGAAGGAGATTTTGGTCTATGTTAGATTTTATATTATAATAAATTTTTATAGATAATATTTATATTTTTAAATATAATGATTTGACAATAAGACATTTAGATGAGGGTTTGGAGAGAACATTCATGGAGGATGGTTGGGTTGGGGTTTAGGTGTTAATGTGTTGATGGAATTGGATGAGGTGGAATTTTGGTGAGATCCTTTCAAAGGTTAAGAGATTTGGGTATTTGAACTAGTTAAAGATGTAGCAATGGTGTTGTTGCATGAGGAGGGTTTTGTCAGTACTTTGGGGCCTATATCTTAGACACCTTAGTTTTTGAGTCTCTCCACACATTGGGATTGAGTTTTGATGGGATTGGTGTTAGGTGTGTTGAAATTATTAAGACAACTGAGAGGTGGGGTGAATCAGTTGTTATTGAGCTTAAACGATTATGACTTATTCAAATTAATTTTTTATCTCTTACAACTGACCATCAATATTATACAAGATATGGACAGCATAAATAAAGAACATCAGTCACACATAAGATATACACAAAGACAGGTTTTCACGAGGAAACCCATAAAGGGAGAAAACCTCTTCTTCTTCGAATCTTCTTCTTCGAATGATAGACAGTCTTTTAAGTTCTGTACATCATATGTTTTTGAGCACCAACTCAAAGTGAGGCTACTTCCTCTGTTTTGCAAGCTCCAACTTGTTGAAGCACCAACCCTCTTACTTTTCTAGCACCCACTAGAAAGAAGCACCAACTCCCTGATTGTTCCAGCACCAACTGGACTTATACAAGCAACAACTTGTATACATAGAACTCTGTGTTTTCCCTAGCACCATCTTGCCACCCTAATTTTCTAGCTACAACTATATGAAAGCTTCAACTTCCAGTATTCAAGCACCAACTTGAACAACAGAGAACTACAGTCCTCCCTGGCACCACCCTACCTCCCTAATTTTTAAATACATGATTAAACAAGTAACAATATAGATATATCAATTCTTACCACTTCTTCTATGTTCTTCAAATCTTCTATGCTTCACTATTCTTCTGCTCTGTTCATACTCGACTTGACTTATTGTCTCTTTCTATATGTTCTTTCTATGTTCTTCGCATGCTCTTTGATATCTGCACATTATGTTCTCTTCACCTTTTTTTGTTTTGTTCAGCTTCTGTTTCTCATCTCTAAGTTTGATCTCACGCTATACATACTGTGGTTTTCCTTTTTCCCAATTCAACATATTTTTCAATAAGAATAGCCCAACACACTCAGTCACTACCTCTCCATTTATGCACACAAACCTCTACAGTTTAAAATATGGAATTTCTTGTGCAACTTGGGGAGAGGGTGACAAGTGTGAGAAGGAATAATTCTAAAATTGTCTAATTAAAAAGAAAATAATTGTACAAGTGGGGATGGTTCAGTGAGAGAATTCCTATAAAGAAAATGGTCAAGATGGGAAAGGGGTCAGACAGGTTATTGGTAAAGTTATGTTGCCGAATTATTTTTGACTGGTTTTACTTATGAGATTTTGGATACCCAGCTTGAGATAGAGTGGTGGATTTACCTTGTGAGGCAAGCTTGGAGCTAGAGTGTTTATGGTTTTGTGTGTGTGGTCCCTTTGTGGCTCGGGGGGCTAAGGGGGAGAAGAGTACATCTAGCATTGGCTAGGAGGTACCAATGAAGTCTTAACGATTAGCAAGTGAAAGAAGGAAGGGGTGCCACTTTCAAAAGATCATCTTCAACTTCGTCTCCTTCAGTTACGATATTCCTCTTCTGAGATTTGAAATTTTATTAAGTTTTAATTAGAAAAGTAGTTTTAGATTTTATTGTATAGTGTTGAAATTATGATATAAATTAGACGAGTTCTTGTTGGATTTTGTGTGCTCAAGATGAAATCCTGGAAATTAACGTCTATGTAATTTCTCAACAAGAAGCTAGACATTGCGTTAGCTCTCCTTCATTTCCAATCCCCTTCTGTTGAAATTGCTAAGACAACTGAGAGGGGGGGTGAATCAGTTGTTACTGAGCTTAAACGAGGGTCTTAGAGGCTGAAGTCCCTTCATGACTTGTCATGTTTAAGCTTACATATCTACCTTTAAATAAAAGGAACCTACTCTGATACCAATTGTTGAAATTACTAAGACAACTGAGAGGGGGGGTGAATCAATTGTTATTGAGCTTAAACGATTATGACTTATTCAAATTAATTTTTAATATCTTACAAGTGACTATCAATATTATACAAGATATGGACAACATAAATAAAGAACATCAGTCACACATAAGATATACACAGAGACAAGTTTTCACGAGGAAACACATAAAGAGAGAAAACCTCTTCTTCTTCGAATGATAGGCAGTCTTTTAAGTTCTATACATCATATGTTTTTGAGCACCAACTCAAAGTGAGGCTACTTCCTCTATTTTGTAAGATCCAACTTGCTGAGAGCACCAACCCTCTTACTTTTCTAACACCAACTCCCTGATTGTTTCGACACCAATTGGACTTATACAAGCACCAACTTGTATACAAAGAACTCTATGTTTTCCCTAGCACCACCCTACCACCCTGATTTTCTAGCTACAACTAAAAGAAAGCTTCAACTTCTAGTATTCAAGCACCAACTTGAACAACAAAGGACTATTGTCCTCCCTAGCACCACCCTACCTCCCTAATTTTTAAATACATGATTAAACAAGTAACAATACAGATATATCAATTCTTGTCACTTCTTCTTTATTCTTCAAATCTTCTCTGCTTCACTATTCTTCTGCTCTGTTCATTCTCAACTTAACTTACTATCTCTTTCTATCTGTTCTTTCTCTATTCTTCTCATGCTCTTTGATATCTGCAGATTTTGTTCTCTTCACCTTTTTTTGTTCTGTTCAGCTTTTGTTTCTCATCTCTGAGTTTGATCTCACGCTATACATACTGTGGTTTTCCTTTTTCCCAATTCAACATATTTTTCACTAAGAACAGCCCCACACGCTCAGTCACTACCTCTCCATTTATGCACACAAACCTCTGCAGTTACAACTCGAATCTGTCGGGGCAAAAACGCCTCAGCCACTGAATCGTCAATTGTCCATAAATCATAATTCAATTCAGCTAATTGAATCGTAATTGATCAGTTAATCTTGAAGAAAAACAATAGCCCTTCGATCATATTCATGATTAACTTGCACCGTTGGATTACAAACGTTGGGTCTTGCGCTTATCTCATATGCCCATTGGATGTGACCGTGAACTAAACAGTACTTCATTTCATGATTTCACATTTCGACATTCTTGTGATGAAGGGTCTCAACACTTTAAGTTGCAATCTCCGAAACCCCGAAAAGGAGCTTAGTTGAACTGGCTCCTTCCCTTCTCATGACCATTGGGGGTGACCAGGCGCTTATCCACAAAGCACTTTGTGATTCGTGACTTCGGAACTCCTATAGTGAAGAGTCTCAACTCTCCATGTTGCGATCGCCGAAATGGAGCTTAGCGTCGCTAGTTCCTTCCCTTCACACGACCACGAGCTGTGACCACAGCCTACACCAAAAGGCGATTTCGCAACTCAGGGATTCTGTCGTGAGTCTCCTTGACTCTCCAACTCCCGGTATTCAAAACTCTGAGATGGACCCAGATCAACGGTCCACGCTCTCCCTTGATCAATGACTCATATTGAATCGCGGTTTCGCGTTTCACGATTTCAAAGGATAGAGCTCCTCCTTCCTTTGACTTTCCAGTCAGCGAAAATCTTACCTCTCGCCACGTGTATTCTGCATCCAATGATCCACAACTCTCGATCCAAGGGTTCAGATCAATCCTCGATCCAACGACCCAGATCATTTCAGGATATCGTGAGTTCGAGGGGTTAGAGCACCTCCTTCATTTGGATTTCCCAATCTGCGAAACTCCGAAACAGAGCCTTTGTCATTCTTTGATCTTTCGCCACATGTTCTCTTTGATAATGGATGCCCCCCCTGCTTTCGGGAATTTGTAAACCCGCTTCACCTTGCACTTAAAGATCGTGATCGTTCTTCTAGATCCGACAATGGTCGGTCTTCGCGCTCAGATCTGACGCCTGAGATCAATTCTCCTCTTCTGCGCGCTCCTCCTGTCTTAATTTAGATTTGATAGCCATCGAGAATTCAAGATGGGTGATCCAACGATCATTGTTTCTCCTCCTCCAGAGCTCACACTTTTGATCTTGCCATGCCATCATCGTTGCATTGTTGGTCTTGCCACTTTCTCTTGTTCGTCATCGTCGGGATGAGCTTACCATCAATGACAAACAAATACTCTGCCTTCTGTCCATAATAAATATGCCAACAAGGTGGTGGAATTTATGTTGGAGTTAGGTCATTTGAGGAGGTGATGTTTCATTCGAATGATCTATTGGTGGAGGTAGTCGGGTAGGTGGGTGGTTAGAAGATATTAAAGGCCCCATGCAGTCGGTCAACCAACTTAAGTGTGTCATCATCTTTGGAGTGGGTAAGTAATCCATGTAGTTCTTCTACTTGCATTTCATCATTTGGAGGTTTTGTTGTTTCATTTGGAGTAGGATATGCAAGTGGATCGATGTTTCTTGGTGGTGGTTTGATGATTTCTCCATAGGTGCCTCGAGTGACAAGTGCTTGTTATCAATGGAGTGGGGGGTGAGCTTACCTCCGGTTGATGCCTTGTGTACTCAAAACCAAACTCAATTTCCGCAATCGATGGTAGTGACCCCTAGGGTCTTTGCTTTGTAGGAGGTTGTTTGTGTGAAGGGGGATTTCTCCTTTTTCTTAGGAGGAATTCCATCGATGGTAGCTTGAGGTGTGTTCCCTAGGGTTAGTATGCCTGAAGGCATTGAAGATGTAGTGTCCCCAAGGCCGAGCCCCGATGTAAACTATGATCTGAAAGAG
>CBVK0100462732.1:0-12095 GCA_900067695.1 Picea abies
GGCCCGCTTGCCCCCAGACCCCCCAGTCGGGGGGATAGCCCCCCAGGACCCCGCAGAGGGGGTACCCCCCCTATGCACTCCCCCGCGTGGAAGAGGGTACATACTTCTGGGGTGTAAATAATTCATGGGGTATAAACACGGCTGAAAGCAAGGGCCTCTGCATCAGGAAGATAATCAGGCTCGACAACCAACATAAATAATTGACCACAATTAGAACAGGTTCCATTCTCAACCCATTCTTATTTGGACTTTACTAAGAATCCCCCAGTGGCATGTTCCTGGACTTTCAATCTGACTTCACCCAAAAATAGGGCGGTTTATGTCAAATATGCAGCTCATAAGATAAAACTATATTTAGTCAAAGCTATTCACAGTTTGAAAGATCCTCCTAGAAACAAATAACTATTATGGGACTAAAACAATAGATGATTTTTGGTATTGGACAACAATTCCTGAAGTTGTTTCAGTGTTCCCCAGTAGGATGCATAAATTGCATACAATGAGATCATGGGATTTTCTACGTCTGGAAGCAGATTATGCAGAAGTCATCTTTTTATTCAGATCATTCTCTCGTTCACAGGTATGATTTCTTCCTTAGTTTTTCTAAATTTTTATTATCTTTGAAATAGATAATAAAAAAAATCTCATTGACTAGGGATAACGTGCAATGTCTACATGCCAGTTTATTTTTAATCCATGTAGCAAGGGTTTGAATGCAGAAAATAATAGGTTTAATTTAACAGACCATCATCTTCTTGTGCTTCTGTAGATGGTTCAACTCTTTCCTGATTTGGTGTAAATACAGAGTGTTCTCATCTAGTTCCTTTTCCAGATCAGAGAAGATATCACCATATCGAATAGTCAATTCTTCCAAGTATCTCTCTAAAACAGAAAGATTCAATTCAAGTGACCTCACTTTCTGCATCAAAATCTTTAGAACAATGTCTCTTGCCATCCTTCCACCCTTCTTTTGGATCATTTCTATTGTTGGATCATGGGAATTTGCTTTAGAAGCATCTTCTTTTTCTGGTAAACCCTCATATGGTTCCTTGCCATCAAAAAGAAAATGAAGCTCATCAAAGCTATTTGAGCCTTTTCATCTGGCAAAGGAGTTGCTCCTATTTCATGGGTTGATGATGACTCACCAGAAAAATCAATATCTATCAAACCATGCTTTCCAACTGTAATCAAATCCTCAAGCATACGCTCAATAACATCAACTCCATAAACTTCCACAGTACTTAGAGTGAAAAAAAATTCAGAACCATAGTGGTTAAGGAATCACAACTTCAATTTCCAACTGCAATCAAATCTTCAAGCATACGCTCAATAACATCAACTCCATAAACTTCCACAGTACTTAGAGTGCAAAAAAATTCAGAACCATAGTGGTTAAGGAATCACAACTTCAAATACTGTGCCCATTTAGGCTCTTGAAGAGTGAACCTGTGAACATGCTTAACATTTCCAGCAGTAAAATTCCCAAAGTAGAACCCAATCATCAATAGAGTAAACTAAACTACTAAAAAGCTCAAAATCGTTCATATTGGATGAATAATGTTCGAAATTTGCAATTGCTACTGTATCAACCAATGTTTCCTCAGAAATCTCTATAACAACGATTTTTTCTTCTTCACTACAGGGATTCCGCAGGTACTTATCCTTGTCTTTGTCAAGGATACTTTGAACACCCTTTACTTCTTTGTTGTGGGCTAAAATCTGATAAATTGTGAAGCAAAGAACATAAAACAGTATATTCAAATGTATGAAGAAGAGTATAAAAACAAAGTTCCAATGTAAAGGCAAATAGCTGAGCTAAATAGGCTCAAGCAAGACAAAAATAGAAAGTACAGCTAGCGAGGATAGCTGGCAGTGTACAGTTAGAATTTTGAGGTTACATTATATTTAACACTCCCTCTTAAACTCAACAGTTACAAACATCAGCATTGATTATGCCTAAGTTCTGTCTCTGAAAATAAAAAACCGATTTTCCTAGTGGCTTTGTAAAGATATCAGCAAGTTGATCTCTAGAACCATAGAATTGTAGTGCAATATCCTCATTATTGACTAGCTCGTGTATGAAATGAAAATGAGTGTCAATGTGTTTACTTTTCTTGTGAAACACATGATTTTTGGATAAAGCAATTGATGATGTATTGTCACAGAAAATAGGAGTTGGATCCTTTTCTGTATGTGAAATATCTTTCAATATCCTTCTCAGCCACACAACTTGACATGAAGCTGAGGTAGCAGTGACATACTCTGCCTCTGCAGAAGATATTGAAACAATTGGTTGCTTCTTTGATGCCCATGAAATCAAGTTCATGCCCAGTTGAAAAACATGTCTAGATGTGTTTTTCCTGTCATCTAGGTTGCCTGCAAAATCACTGTCTGTGTAACTAGAAAGTTAATTACTATCAGATTTAGTGTACCATAAGCCAAAATTTAGTGTTCTTGCTACAGATCTCAAAATTCGTTTTTTCATTTTCCAGTGTGAATCTTTGGGGGATTCCATGAATCTGGAAACAAGGTTGGCTGCATACATAATGTCAGGCCTAGTTGTTGTAAGATACAACAAACTGCCTACTAAAATTTTGTATAGGGTAGAGTCCACTGTAGGACCTTCATCATTCTTGCTCAATTTGTGCCTAGTGGTATGGGGGTTTCTACTGGATTGCATCCTTCCATGCGAAATCTTTTGATGATGTCTGCTGCATACTTTTGCTGATAGACAAAAATGCCTTTGGTTGATTGATGAACCTCAATCCCTAAAAAATATTTCATTATGCCAAGATCTGTCATCTCAAACTCAGATTGCATGGCATGTTTAAAATCTTTTAACTCAAGATTTCCTGTATAGATCATGTCATCAACATATAAACATACAATCAAAATTTTACCATGCTGATCTGTTTTGGTGTAAAGAGTTGGCTCATTTTCGCTTTTGCTGAAACCACTTTTGATCATATAAGTGTCAATTTTGTTGTACCAAGCTCTTGGAGCTTGCTTTAAGCCATACAAGGCTTTCTTCAACCGATATACTTTGGCTGGGTGTTCTTGGACTTCAAATCCAGGTGGTTGATCGACATAAAATTCTTCTTCTAAGAAACCATTCAAGAATGCCGACTTGACATCCATCTGGTATACTTGCCATTTGTGTTGTGCTGCTATGGCCAATAGAGTCCTTACAGTGTCTAGTCTTGCTATTGGAGAAAAAGTTTCACCATAATCAGTACCAGGTTGTTGTGAGAATCCTTTGGCAACAAGTCTTGCCTTATGTTTTTCGATCTGCCCTTTTTCATTGATTTTAGTTTTGTAAACCCACTTGACACCAATACTCTTCTTATGTCTTGGAAAATCAACAAGATCCCATGTCTTGTTCTTCTCAATGGAGTCAATTTCTTGGTTCATGGCTTGAACCCAATGTGGCTCCTTAGTTGCTTCCTTAAAGGATGTAGGTTGATATGACATTAAAGAAAAAAGGTTGTGTTGCTCAAAGTCATCCAATTGCTGGTGGATCTCTCTCAAACTTCGAGTTCTCTGATTTTGTGGTTCAAAGAATGATTCTCTGCTGGAAGTTGAGTTATCTTGAGAATTTTCAGGTTGCCTTTGTACCTGCAGTCTTGGAAGAATAGTTTAAGGTACTTGCTATCTTGAATTTTCTATGTTTTCAAAACTTGGCAGTAATGGATTTTGACTGTCCATCTGCTAATTTTCTGAATCATTCCAGAATTGATTCTCCATAAATTTTACATCTCTACTGAGAATTAATTTTTTGGTGAGGGGATTGTAAAGCTTGTAGGCTTTATATGTTTCACTATATCCAGTGAAAATACATTCCTCACTTCTGTCATCCAATTTATTCCTTAATTCGGAAGGTATGTGAGCATATGCTATGCATCCAAATGTCCTTAGATGTGCAACATTTAGTTTTGTCCCACTCCATGTTTCTTGAGGGACTTTCATCTTTAGACTTGTGGTTGGTGATCTATTCAAGAGATAAACTGAGCATGCTACTGCTTCAGCCCAAAACCTGTTTGACAAACTTTTCTCTTTGAGAAGTGTTCTTGCGATATTCATTATTGTTTGATTTTTCCTTTCAGCCACTCCATTCTGTTGTGGAGTATACCTGGCTGTTGTTTGCATAATAATGCCTTGTGATTTGTAGAAATTTGCAAATTCTCTAGACTTTTATTCTGCTCCTCCATATGAACTGAGTGCTTTGATATATTTGCCACTCTGTTTTTCAGCTTCTGCCTTGAATTCCTTGAATTTTGCAAATGTTTCAGACTTGTGTCTGAGAAAATAGATCCATATTTTTCTGCTGAAATCATCAATAAACATTAGAAAGTAAAAGCTACCACCTATTGACTCTATTTGCATTGGTCCACATAGTTCAGTGTGAACAAGTTCAAGATGTTGTTTGGCTTGATTGGAACACTGTGGAAAACTAGTTCTCTTGTGTTTTCCAAGTATGCAAGACTCACATGGGGGAATTTTCTCTTTAAAGATAGGTAGACCTTTGACCATGGAGTTTTTCTGAAGAAGACTTAGACTTTGAAATGGTAGATGTCCAAATCTTGTATGCCAAACCATTTTTTCATTAAGGGTAGATGCACTTTGTGCATATGGTTGACTCAGATTTGCAGTTCTGAGTGTAAGGGGAAACATCCTATTTGGAGTCATATGGATTTCAGAAATGAATTTTCTGCTTGGGATTTTGTCATATATCTTACAAGATGTTCCCTCAAAAAGTACCTTATAGCCATGTTCAATGAGTTGTCCTACACTTAGCAAGTTATGTTTCAAATCTGGAACATGATAGACATTGTATATGTCTTTCTTTACATTTTGTTTAGTAAGAATAGGAACAGTTCCTTTTCCTTGAACTTTGACTAAATAATCATTTCCAAGTGTAATATCAGATGAGATTGAAGAATCAATGCATGAAAGCAAATCTTTGTTACCTATCATGTGATTGTTGCATCCACTGTCCAGCAACCAGAGATCTTTAGGTTGTTGTTCAGTCTTGTGGCACAAAAGAAACATACCTCCTGTGTTTTCTCCCATGTGATTTGACACATGTGCTCTGCCTGAGAGTTGATCTGCTTGCTTCTTCCTACATTCAGATTCATAGTGCCCATATTTTTTGCAGTAATAGCATTGTATGCTTGATTTCTCATTTGATCTTCTCCCTCTGCCTCTTTGAGGCTGGAAATTCTGATGTTGATTTTGTTGTTGTTGTATTTGACCTTGGAAATTTTGATTTTGATATTGTTGATTGTTGCCTCCACTGGAGTGAGAGTTACTTTGATTGCTCCCTCTTCCTTGGTGACCTATGCTTCTTCCTCTACCTCTCCCTCTGCTGAAGGAGAATTGAGTTTTGAAAGCATTGGAGATTGACTCATCTGTGAGATGCAGTCTAGTTTCATGTGTCACTAGAGAACCAATTAGTTCATTTGTTGAAAAACTTGGCAGATCCTTGGATTCAAGGATCGGTGTTACAACCATTTCAAATTTCTTTGGTAAACTTCTGAGAATTTTCTCAACAATTCATTGATCAATGATGGTTTCACCAATCATTCTAATCTGGTTCACGATGCCCATGACTCTGGTCATGAACTGAACCACATTTTCGGCTTTTGTCATCCTTAGAGTCTCAAATTGCGTCCTCAAGGTTTGCAGTTAAAATATTTTGACCCTGGCATTTCCTTGGTCGAAAGATTGAAGGATATCCCAGGCCTATTTTGAATTACCAACACCTGTGATTTTTGAGAAAATCGAGTCATCCACAGAATTTTGAATCCAAAATTTGGATTTATTTTCTCTATTTCTCTGTGTTGCCTGAGAAATTCTCTGCTGATTAGTCATGGCGGCAAGGTCTACTAGATTTGGTTCCACATATCCATGATCCACTGGATCCTAGCACTCTTGTGCTTGCAAGAAGGATTTCATCCGAAGAGACCAAAACTCATAATTCTTTCCCAGAAGAATCGGACCTTGAGTTGGTCCTAAAGAGCTAGACGACGCCATATTTTTATTTTTTTTAATTGCAGTGAAAACAGAGGGAAATTTTCGTATTTTACCTCCGATCGCCAAAATGCCAATTTGTCGATCGCTAAAAAGGGCTTATCGTCCTTGAATTGGCCTTAGTCACCGTGTAATGTGACCACACACCGAAAAAGTTAAAGTGCTACGGGCTTTTCGTGTTTTTTGCCTTTCAAATTGCCGAAATGCAAAATTTGCTTTTGGTCGATTTAACGATCCAGATATTCCTATGATCTGACGTTTCAGATCTTATCGAGATATTGTGAATCGGGACTTCGTGAACCCTGATGATGAGCTCTTCTGACTACTCGATTCCCCGATCTTCGATTTACCGATGGCGCTTTCCTTTCGGGAAATTTCCTGATTCCTTTGATCTCCTCCACGTGTCCCAATAGATGGACGGCTCAAGTCTATTTTGGGGGTTTCCCCGTGGAGATTCCTGATTACTCATTTTGACGAGATGATGTTAGCTGGGCCCCACAACGGAGATTTCCTCCTATCGGGATTTCAGACATTGGAGTTCCGAAATGCTCGTGCTTCTTTTCCTTAGGATTCACAATTTGTCGAATCCCGATGTGTCGATGGACTCTCCTCTTTCGGGACTTTTCTGAGTCCTTGGGTTTACGCCACACATCCCCTTAAGATGGATGGTCCGTGTCATTTCGTGATTTCGCGACTTGTGACACCAAATTTTTTGTCAACTTGAGAACTCTGGTTGCCGAAACGCTAACGGTTTTCTCGATGTCCACCACGTGTCCAAACAAATGGATGGTTGATATCTGATCGCTATTTCAGGAATCATGATTTCGCGAGTTTCAAACTTGTGTTGCGACGGTCTTTCAAAACCGTGAACTCTGAAATGCTGATGGAGTGATGGCTTGGATCTGCTGCCACCTGTCCTCTGAGATGGATGTCTCACAATCCTCTCGGGATTTTGTGATACGTGATGTCGGGATTTCGTGTATCGGAGTTTTGGAGAGTAGTCTCCTTTGCTCGTCCAACTCCCGATCCACAATTTTGCGATGGGATTAGATCAATGGCTCATGATCTATCTCAATCCAACGGTCCAGAATGACTCAGAATTTCGTGATTCGCGAATTCTCATGGCATTCTTCTGACCTTTACACTTGCGAGTCAGCGAAATGCTGAGATCTTGCCACGTGTTTCTTGATGGATGATCCAGATGATGTCGGGATTTCGTGACTTCACAAGTTAGAAATTTCTCCTGTGCACTCCATAGGACTAAACCTCATGCACTTTCTCACTGATCCAACGGTTGTCGGTCCTTTGCGCAAGATCTGACGGCTGAAATTCTTTTTCCTTTTCCACGCTCTCCTTGTCCCTTCTGAACTGGTTTCCTGCTCTGGATCCATTCGCAGGACGAATCTTACGGCCTCAATGGCTGTTCTTTGCATGTTAGACACGATCTTTACTTATTTTGAAGCAATTTTCACTTGCGAAAGAAATATTTGTGAATCTTTCAAAGATTTGAAAGAATTTCACAAGTTCTTTGTTCTATGCTACAATCTTTAATAGATTTGAGCGATTTCCCATAAATCTTTAAACGATTCTTCCTTATGCTGGAATCTTTAATGAATTTGAACGAATTCTTTGAGTTCTTCAAATTTTCCTTCGTTCTATAGATCTTCTTCGTGAATCTTTGATGATTCTTGAAAAATTACAAGAATCTTTAAAGTTTCTTTTTTCTCAGTCTCTGCTTCCTTCTCGTGTTTCTGCTCCTCGAAACTTTCGAGCGCAGTACGCTTTGCGACCTCTACAAGCTTCCTACGTTGATCTTTTGAACGTAAGATGGTCTGCTTCCTCGTGGAAGTTTCCTGCGAGGATCTTTCGAGAGTATGACGGACGGCTCTCCAAACCTTGTGAAAGAGACTATGTCGTGTGCTCTCAAGATCCGTGAAGCTCTGCGCTATGAGGATCGTGTTGCTCTACGGACTGTGTGAAGAGGCTTACTGTTGTAGCTCTGATACCATGATAAATTGTGAAGCAAAGAACATAAAACAATATATTCAAATGTATGAAGAAGAGTATAAAAATTTAGTTCCAATTTAAAGGGAAATAGCTAAGCTAAATAGGCTCAAGCAAGACAAAAATAGAAAGTACAACTAGCCAGGACAACTGGCAGTGTACAGTCAGACTGTTGAGGTTACATTATATTTAAAAAAATCTTGGCTCCCTTGGAAGCAACAGCATAATTGTATTCACTTCCTCCCAGTTCATGCCTGTGGGTGATGATTCCAAATTAATTACCAATAGGCCGATCCTTTTCATTGCTATCTTTCTTCTTAAACTCATCTAAACTTATGGGAGTAACACGAGATGATCTATGAGTTTGTGGATGTGTTTCTTTATATTCGGTCAAAATACTTTGAGAAACTGTAGTGTTAGCTTGTGTTGGACCTTCAGAAGCAGGGAAACTATCTACAGATTTCTCAACTTTACTAGGCTTGTCAATAAATAAAGCAGTCACCCATGAATTGTGTTCAGTAAGCGTGCAATTACTTGCGATTTCAGGCTCATCTGATGCAGGGTTCAGTATTTCCTGGTAAACATTCTTCTCAAAATCAACTTGAGATTCTTCATTGTTGCTTTGGTTTAATTCCTTTAAAGAATCTCCTTCAATAACATATGTATTCACTACATTAGTCATAAAGATAGTATTTTTGACATCATCAGCAGAAGAAGGTGCCATGAAATACTGTACACGGTCGAATTTATTCCCTTCATTCTGGAATGCAAGTTGTTCGTTTTTGGGATACTCATTTTTATGCTAACCATTTGATGTTGATTTCCCACCATACACAAGCTATCTGCTTCCACTGCCATCTGAAACGACACAGGAAAAAATAATTTTAAAACCTTGGAAAACATTGGCTGCTAAAATCAGCATGACCAGAAAATCTTTGATTGTCTTCGACAACTTTAATCAGCATGACCAGAAAAGATTTAATCATCTTTGACATACCCTCTTAAAGTCAAGCTGGCAATGGCATATCGCTTGTTGACGATTTCATTCCACATTAATATGACTCGTACTACTACAACTACTATGTCATGAGGCCAAAACTCAAGGAGTAAGAGTCTGTGTCTAGTAAGGGGTTTTATATGCCAAATCTAGTATACCAGCTAAACTTGTGACCTAAAAAAATTGCCTTTACCCCATACAATCACAAAGATCCTTCCTTTTATTTCAAATAAAAGCATCTAGTGCCACGTAAAAAGAATCCAAAAGTTTCGTGCTATGCTAATTTTCAAGTATTTTGAAGAGTGAAACCTACAAGCTGCACCGAATGAATCCTTTCTCCGAGAAAGACAAACCTATGGATTGAAATTTGATAGATGGGTATTGCTTCAGTTCAAGGTGATCGTTGAAGGATAACTTCTCACCATTTTATATGAGAGCCATGGTTTGACAAAATTAGGCACAGGGTTACAAATTTGGTAGCATGACTCTGGGGCTAACACAAATTTAGGAGAAGAGATACAGATTTCAGTATTTTTTATTTTGCACTGAACATCTCCCTATCTTCATCAACCAAATTATAAAAGAAGTTTTGTATTATAAATGCCAAAAATCTCCTTATCTTCGCAAACCTAATTTAAAACAAGAGTCGTACTATAGGTGCAAGTCTTGGGCAGTAGGCAAAAGATTGACAGGTGCTAAAGATTTACCTTTTCTTGCGTTCTGTCTCATGTGAAGACCAGCATAGTGTCACAATATGCTGCAATATAGTAGAAGTAAAGCAAAGCCCTAATTCAGGAAAAAATGCCTCTTTGCGGTTCACATCAGACCCCTATACGCCTGGTATTGTTCTGAAATATGCCATGTTGCAATGATTCGAATAGAAAATACTGAGATGCCATTGTGAGAAGCCAAAGGGTTTTGGATTTCTTTGCCTTTGTTCACTTTAGCTCGGTCGACTCTTGAGAGTGGCGCTATCAAAAATCGTTTTACCTTTACAAAATTTTGATTTTGAATATTGAAACATTTTCCCTCTCGTCATTTGAATTTTGAAAAAGTGGTGTGTTAAAATGTTAAATGGGGTGAGATGGGGTGTCATCATGGTAATATGGAAAGTGAATCCGAGGGAAGTATGGATATTTGAGTTTGATTTCTTCCCTTTAGAGTTGGTTTTTTGTGGTTTATCCATGTTATCAATAATTTATATATGTTCAAAAAAATAAATTAGTTTAAATGAGCATTAATAGAATATTTTTTAATTTGACAAAATTTATAGAGAATATTAATTTAATACAAATAAATATTATATAGGAAAAGTTTGTAAATTAAATGCATTGAGGGTTTTTTCCTTATAATTAAATTGATTGTGTTAAGGGTTATATATTTTAAAGTTGTCTTTACAAGATAAAAACCAATTTATTTTGGAGAGATTGGAGAGAGTTTCAGGTGTTTTTCTTTATGATAAGTATAATTCATTATTAGTCACAAGGATTAGTTGAAGCAATCATGAGTCAAATGGGAGATCTTAGATCTCTCCCCCAAAGCTAGGGAGGTCATGGATTTATCTATGCTGATCCTCTTGAGGTTAGGTGCTTGCAACTTAGGTACCAATATTCCACCATGTGGACTTTTACAAGATGCAAAAGTTTGATGGTAAAAATATAATTTTAAATTTTAAATCAAGAATATTTTAGTGGTCAAAGAATGTGGTGCATTTTCTCTTGAATGTCATCATACTGAAAGTTCACTTGAGATGAGTTGGAGCTCGGGTGCATTTCTCTACGACTAGGGTTTTCTCTAGCCACCACCCTAGTCATTGATAACAAATTTGTTCATGTTGCATTTGTTTGGAGAATTGAAGACAGTGATCCTCTCTTGGATATACTGATGGTCCTAGTCAGTATTTTCACTTGTTGAACCTACAATCTTTGAACTATGCCATCATTTGTTGTGGGCCATGTGCGCAATTTGGAGCTAGTTGAAGCTATTCATTGGCCTCTTCTTCATGGGCGGGCCTTCCTTGTCTGTTGTCCATAGCAGATTTTCCAAAAGGGTTCATTCCATCCCCATTATGGACTTAGGGCACTCTGTGGAAAAAACAAACTTTATCATTCTAACAAAGCGAAGTTTAGTCAGTAAGTTTTTAGGCCTTTGGCCCAATCCTAGGATTATACTAGAATGGATTTCTAGGGATTGGATTGAGAAAGACCCTACTACTATGTTTTATTGTGGAAAAGGTTTTTATGTATTTATTTTTTAAACCAAAGAAGATCGGAACCTGATCTTCAAATTCTGCCCCTGCTTCATGGGTTCCAGAGGAATGTTTCTTTCCCACTGGACTCTTAACTTTAACCCATATATGGAGATCTCAATAGTTCCTGTATGGATTAGAATTTTGTGCTGCCCCTTTATTTTCTAGGGAAAAGACCTTTCAAAGCCATTGGAAATAAATTGGGTTGTTATATAACTCATTTTGAGCCTAAGGGCATTATTTTCACATGTGCTAAAATATGTGTGGACATGGATTTTGAAAAGCGACTACCATGGGCAATTCAACTCAACATGGAGGGTTGAGGTCATCTTTGGGCCCTTTCTTGTGAGCAGGTACCTTTCAAATGTAACCTTTACCATGAATATAGGCACTTTGCCAAAAGCTGCTCTAAAGCCCAAGAAACTTAGCCATCTTCTAAGTTAAATCTAACTCCACCTCAGCTATGGCATGGACAATCAGCTGATTGCAGTGGACTTGAGCTACAATAGAATACATGGCCCTCTTCCCGTATTCATGGTGACTATTCCCAGCCTCTCCACACTCTCATTGCAGTACAATGGCATGATGACCTCCATGTTGCGTGTTAGTGAGTGATGAGGTCATATTTTGAGTCAGTGAAGGAGAAGTGGGTCGATGAATAATGGTTCTTATAATAATTCTGATAAGAATTGTATTGTGCTGGTAAGAATTGTTATAAGAATCCTATGAATTCAATACCCAATTCATAAAATGTGAAATATAAGCTAGTTACCTCTTGTAGGGAGTGTCAAGGCCGGGTATATGGCGAAGATCAGA
>CBVK0100462733.1:0-12095 GCA_900067695.1 Picea abies
ATTATTGGTTATGGTTAAGTTAAATGCTAAAAATGGAATGAACTTCATGCTTAACATTGCTTATTGAAAAATCAACAAATTTCAACGAATCTTGGGTTCTAGAAAATAATTAACATGTTCTCCTTCATATGAACAACATCCTTTGTATCCATCAATGCATTCCACTCAGGCTTTGGTGCAACTAGATTCCACATGCTATGCTCCAGAGTGGCAGTATTAAATCATTGGATATTTCTGAAACACAAATGTTCCTCACCAAATTACTACTCTATGACTTCCCCTCTCTGAGAAACCTCCATGATTTCAGGATTTGATGCATGATTCTTGGAGCGTTTTTCCGGATACCATGACAGTAAGATCTTATAGATCCATTCATCATGGATCTAACAAACAAAACATAGCAGATATTTCAAATATGTCCGAAATGATAATTATGGAAAATATTAGTTGGGCGAATCATGTGAATCTCCTAGATCCTTCAGAATTTTGAGAAATTGTCTGCTAGGAACCCAACTGGGCTCATCCCCCAAAAAACCCATGTGGAGGATTTTCAGAATTTATCTTCATTTGTGCGCAATAGACCCCGAAAAACTGCCTTTCTTCTGTTCTGCACAAATTTTCATGACTGTTTGCACAGAGAATAATACAAGCATGCATCAATAATTTCTTCTTTAAATCATATTTCCTTTGTGAATGAATTAGGGTATAATTCAGAAACAACTAATCAATCATGTCAATACAATTTGCTTGGTCTTCCTGCAAATTGAGAACTACACTATGTGCACCTCGAAGATAATTGGGAACCATTTGATATCTTAGGACATTGTTCATTGTTTTTTGCATCAATTTTCATTACATCTGGTGCTGATTCAATTTCTCCTTCCTTTTCAATAGCCACTTTGTTATGATCTAATGCCCCATTGATCATTTTCCGTTTCTCATAAGATATTGCAGTTTCCACCAAATCCAACAAAGTCAACTTCTCCTTGCTTATTGAGACATCAGAAGAGTTGTTCTCTTTTATTTTTATTGATTATAAATGAAATAGAATCACAACTGATTCTTTCTAATGCACTTGCAGGTTGAGAAGTAGAATTCCTTTTTGCAGATGCAATTTTTAGTTTCCTGCACACCTTGGCCCATTTCAGGAACATGGAGAAATGGATTTGGGCATCCATATATTGACAAATTCACGTGATCTTGTTTTTCCTATGAGCGCCTCTGCACAAAAACCTTCATCTTGTTGTTTAGTCATTGATTGGATGCACCAATATCCCTACATCTTAATGTTGAAGGAAGAAGCTTCTTGTTGTGTGCCTTCTTTGGAGAAATATATGCTAGAAGAGTCTGAAAAGTTTACATGTTGAGTGAAAGAGATCTAAATAGAAAAAACTGGATCATAGCTTGGATGAGTCAATGGTTGATCTTGAAGAGGAAATGCTTTTCATTCTACAACATATGGAGAGCTTGGAGGAGAGGCTTCACACATTAGCATATGATGGAAAATATGGACAAATACTTGTTCTTAGGATGATAATTTTAGTTTTTCCTTTGTGTGGATTGATGCTTATGCTGACTGCCATTGGTTTCTTGCAGGAATAGAGATGTCTAGAACAAAATCTTCTATAGGAACAAATTGTAAAGGAGGTCTATATTGTAGGAAATCTGATGACTACACCCAACGTGAGGATCCCTTCTTATTGCTAAGACTAAGCTACTGAACTAATAATTACATGCAACATTTATTGAAATTTATTCATTAACCTATCCTATATGAAAAAGAAAAACCTATTTTCAAGTATAGGAGTACTTCCAATGAAACCATGCACACAACAATATTAGGAATACACTCATATCCAAGTATGGAAAATGTACCTTGATGGTTGTTTAAATATGAGAGGACAATTGATCTAATTGTTTTGATGTCAAGAAGTGTTGAAGGAGGAAGTGGTGCTTTGGCTTGATGATTGTTTGAAGCCATTATTCAATGTATCCCATATTTATTTGGTTCTCTTCTTCATTAATACTGTTGTCTTGCATATCCTCCTTTATCATACCCTATAGATCTTCAAAGATTTGGCTCTTGCACAAAGGATCTTCGAAGATTTGGCTCTTGCAATAAACTCTTCAATCTCAGGTTCCAATTCCTACTCTCCATCTATTGCTATCCATGGCTCTTTGATTTCCTCTATAAATTTATAAGGAGAATCAGGGAAAGCCTCTAGATCTTCTTGTTGCTCATGGGACTTTTGATCTTCTATTTCTTGGAATGTAGGTGTTTTCTTAATGACTTTTAGTATTTTCTCCTCCTCAGATGTAGAAATGTTTTCTGCTGTTGTGAGGACTTGAGATATTTCTTGAAGTAGCATCTTCATATACTCAACAAATCTTGAGCATCTTTGAAAATTATTTGCTGGCTAATAATCCTGTCTTGCACATGGATTAGTGAAAAGGGGTATTTTTGAAGAAGAAAATTTACAACTTCTAAAGAAATCGAATTTGAAAGCAAATCATGTATTCAATCAACTCATGCTACTAAGACCCTATTGTCACCAAGTTGATTGTTGACATGAGTAACCTTATTTTCCATGCATAAAAATGAAAGGAATGAAAATAAAACTACCAATGCCTATTCCTTTTTAACATCTCCCCGACAATGATGCCAAACATGTCAGTTAATTCTATTGCTAGAATTCAGTTACATTAAATTCCTCAATCTTGTGTTCGTAGACTTGTGAGATGCTGACAAAGTATATGTAGGAGTAGGCAACTAAATCTAAGCTAAGAAAGCCGAGTCGAAAATGATTTGCTTGAAAAGACACTTCCAAGAATCATAGTGAAAGATACAATTTCTCTATTACAATGATAATTTAGCTACTTCATGGCTTGACTAATTCTTGTAGCTTAATCAATCTAGAAATAAAAATTACTCAAAGACACAAATTGATGCACACCACACTCGGTCGATCACACTTGCAAAAATGAAATTGCAGAAATGAAAGGATGCAAAATTCAACCGAGGTCAATGGACTTATGCTTCAATTATTAACCACATTCCTTTGGTTGACAAGCAAGAGCATCAAATGGTTTTGAGATTACTAATGAAACTCAATCTTCAATGCCTAACTCTGTAGGGAAACCATGCTTGCATAAATGAAAGAGAATAAAGAAATGAACATGAAATGAAATGAGAAACCATTGAAATGACATGAAAAGGAAACGGTTTTGGCAGTGTATACCAGAGAGAGGGGGCCTTTCCTCTCTTGAAATATACTTCCAAGAAGGACTATAGTAGAGAACTCTTGATGTGCAACAACAAACGCTTTATTCCAACATCAAAATATTACAATGAGCCTTGTCTTCAATATGGAGCTCTATGCTCTAGCCTTCATCTCTATAACTTCTTCACTATTGAACTATGAACTATATATCTTACCAAGATGGATAATATCCTCTCATATTTATACATATAGGAAGAGGAGTTACAACAAGAGATAAGATCCTAAAAAAGTCGATCTCATAACCAACAAATCCTAGACCCTAAACACGTGGATCTCCTCCACCAAATATTGGATTTGATCTAAGATAGTTTGAATAAGATAATAAAAACATATCCCATGAGACACATGTGCCCAAATTCATGGGTATGGGTCGCCACGTGGTCAAACCACTTAGCTAAAAAATTGCAGGCTAGAATGACTAGTTTTAAAAATATCAACCATACACCCCTTGTTGTGTACCCTTTGCAAAGTTTCCTCACACATCACCTAAATGACCCCATTCTGCAGAAAACCCATATTTTACATTTTCTATATTCCTTTTCATTTGGTCAGAAATGACATGGAAAGATTGACTACAAGAACTGCCAATCAACTGCAGAATTGCCAATATTCTGTATATTTTCCAACAGCTACAAAATTTGACAAGTTAGGAAACAAACTCATATGCTCGAAATAATCATTAATACATGGAATATTCATCTTTTTAATATTATTATTCCTTTGAATTTCATATGAGTGAAAATGGGTAATGATGGGTGAAAATCATATAATACATGGTAATGGAGGTGTAAATGAGTGAAAGATAAAAAATAAAGTGATACAAAACTAAGTAAAATAATCTTTTAAAGCATGTCAAATCCAGGGCCCAACTCTGTTCCTTGAGCAGTTTCAACCAAGTTTCATCTTGACTTCCCTGGATAATTCAACATGCTACAACAACAAGATTTTTTTCACAAATTAAGAACTAGTACATTTTGCACATTCACCAAAGAGAAAATCAGATTGGTCAACATTCATTTTCATATATTTTACTCATGGATAATATTTTAAAATTTAATCCAATATTCTTGTACAAATAGAATTTGTAGTCTATTGTCTAATTTTCTAGCAGTCATTAAGATTATGACTTTGTTCTCCTGACACAATTCTCACACAATTCTTCCACATGGAACTGTCTTGTCATGCAACTTCCTTATTGCATATCTATCACTATCTGAGATGACCTCAACCTTGATTCCACCTCATCTTTTTCATTTCATATTCTTACCCAATATTCCATACAAAATTTTCAACATGCATCTCTATTATGCATTCATATTGTGCATTCACACATGCACATTTATTCCATCAATGGGCATTCACCCCGTGCTTTGATCACATGCTTTAGCATGCAATGTCTGTCTACCATAGGAACACTTTATA
The DNA here is from genome assembly GCA_900067695.1 of Picea abies. Classification (NCBI taxonomy): domain Eukaryota; kingdom Viridiplantae; phylum Streptophyta; class Pinopsida; order Pinales; family Pinaceae; genus Picea; species Picea abies. Next base: position 4,704 of record CBVK0100462733.1, read on the forward strand.
GTTTCATTTCCATATCTATTTTAAAATTAATTAGTTCACGATTGTTCACAATCATTTACATGTAGTCTTTCAAATCCTAATCATGTTTCCCTTTATCACGACAACAAAGCATCACTGCTCATTTACTCTTTCATTAATTTATACTAGCTTTTCCCGAGGAAATGGAACACATCCTCCTCAAGCTATTATTCAAAACAAAATAGTCAGGTCTCTTCAAAATAGAGTCATCCATGCATCCATGGTACTTATTCAATCATGGGAGGTGCAATTCTTGCCTTACATTTCACTTATTCAGACAATCATATGATCCATTTAGTATACATATAATCATACATCATACATGTGCATCACTTGCACATTTTATATCATTCATTCATATCCATTCGATCTTAATATCAATATTCATTCTGGCAACCTTATAACACATTCAATCCATGCACTAAAAAATATACAAACATAGATAAATATTCAACATGCAAGTTCACTGCTTGCACCTCTTTCCATGTCATTAACACACATGGACATTTCAAACTTATAAATCCTTCCTCCCAAAGATATTACAACCATTCTTATGGAAAGTCTCATAATAATACTAAACACCATGTTTCCATCTTTGTTGATATCTTACAATCATTCACATGGTAAGTCTCGTAGGCATATTCATAATTATGTTTCCCTTTCTATATGACAACAACCAACAAGAAAACACTCTTGCCTCAAATTATATGAAAGTATTTCACAACCCAAAAATATAATCTGGGCAATTTCAACAGTGCCTAAGGCAATAAGACAACCAATCTAGCTTCTCTTCATGCCTCAAACCATTCTTGGTTAGAAAACCTTTTTATCAAGGGAATCCTTTTCTATATTCCCTCTCACTGCTACTTGAGCATACCAAGCCATACCTATATGGATACCATCCAGCTTTGGATGTCAATATGACCCATTGTTCATTTAGAAATGCCCCAACACTTCCTTTACCACATTCAAGATCAACATTTCATTAACCATTCTACCTTATCCTCATAAGATAATATGAAATCAATATCATTAGCATTTTGATTATGCTACTATGATCAGATCATTACTAACCATATGATCTATGACATCCCCATATTTTACATCCAATAAAAGATTATAATAAATCTATATGCATGTTATATGCATGCTCAATCTTTGCTATATGAATTTCAACATATCCTCGTGCACCAAGCATTTTACCCATGACTACAATGAAGACGTATTCCAACTATTTTCCTTTTGCATTCACTTGCATAGGAAATATTTTAGGTCAATAGGTTTATACACTCTCTTTAGTACAACCATGCTATCATAAGTTGGCTCATGTGCTCATATCTTTTTCTTTATTTACAAGGACTATCCACAGTCCAAGGAACTCCCCCCCTTTTTTTTTTCTATCGGTATTGTTCCAGTAATAAGTTTCACTCATCACGAGTCAAGTAAACTGACCTTTTACATTTTCCATTAATCCTCTAATCATGAGGAAATATACATACATGGTTTTCCCTTTTATTGAAGTAACAATTTATTATTGCCAAGGGTTCTATCACTCCTTATTCAATTCCTTTAACCATATGGAATTTTTTCTGTCAGGGTCTTATCCCTCATATAAACAACCATCATAAATGGCAGAGGCTTCAAATTCCCATGCTTAGAGGAAACATTACAATTACTAGTTCATCCATCGCTTGGGCTTAAGCATCCATTAATAGGACTTTGTCATTTTCATTCGTTCACATTCATGTTCAACCATTAATGCTTATCAAATTATTCCCACTCCTATAGGAGTAGCTATCATAGAGAAACAATATGCTCCTTCTACTGCAAATCAACATGTAACTTTTATGTTGTAAGAAATTTCAAAACAAAATTTCAGTCAAGGAGCTTGTGCAAATAATAAATAAATTTTTTCCAATGCAGAGGAACTCTTTCTAACATGCTTGTCTTGGACTTGTTATACCAGTCCTGGGACTAATTTTTGTCCCATCCAGGCCTAGTGTTGTAGCCTGCTCCGACACCACTTTGTAAGACACACAACCCCCTAAGTACCTTTTAAAGGGATGGGGTATTAAATTTTCTCTTTTCCTTAACCATCTCAAAGCCTCATCTAGAGGCTACTAGTATTATACTTATCAAGAGATTTCCAACAATTGTAACCATGATTAGAAATGAGCTCTGGATAAGAAGATATAGTCTCTCCAGTGTTTCCAAAATTTCATTCATTGAGTTCATATTCACTGCCTCGAGGAAACCACGTGGTTCCCCATCGCTCAAGTATTTCAACATGGCACTGACGTGGGATCTTCCACTTGACCCATCTAACTCCCCAGTTCGATGTTTCAGAAATTTACTTCTTCATCATAGTCTTCCCAGCGTGGTTAGCATATTTCTAACACTGAATCCACTTCAAAAAACTCTCTCTGGCCACACACACTTTGACAGATATGACCTATAGATCCACCAACCCTCAAGGTTGGGAAAATCAATGGATCTGATTAGTTCAGAGTCACCAACTCACACAACATTTAACGACCCTTCTCATGCTCCAGCTGCACTTAGCTTATGTGGAGCCCTTGAGATCCACGACTAAAATTGAATCTCGCTTGCCACCTTGGTCACTGCTGCCACTGTGCACCTCTCTCCTGATGTGACACGTGGCTCAATATCCACTTGACACGCGGACCCATCATGACATGCCATGTCAACATAGGGTACAAAGGCTCACTCGACCAAATATTGACACTTTTCCATTTCTTATAAACTGATTAAGTTCCTTAATTAATATTTTCTTAAAATATCAATCCTCAATATTCAATTATTTAATTCTCATTAGGGATAATTAATCTTCATTAATTAAATACCCCTGTAAATACAATTTTTTTACTTAGCTTAATATATTGACCCAGTAATTAATGAGGATTTAATTTCTCTCTCTTTCCCTTGAAATTTCACGTCTCGAAAGGGTTCTTGGTATTAATTTAAATACCACTCTTATAATGATTATCTTATAATTTAATTAATTAAATTTTAACATAATTATATTATATTGTAATATAATTAATTAAACTATAATACACTTAGGTTTATAATCCTCGTTTAACATATAAACCACAGGCCCTAGCTTACAATTTCGCACTGAAATCTCCACGTAATTATATATATATATATATATATATACATTGGAAAAGAAAGGGAAATATAATATATTTAATATTATATAACATCTCATGTATTTCAAACTCCCTTCACATGCAATATTATATATTTTATAAACTATAATATTCAAGCTAACATACTCTGAAATCATCAGAGTTTAATCATGCGTGTTCCTCTCGTTCATCCGATAGCCAGTTATGAACAAGCCTAACTTAATATTATAAAATATGTGTGGGACCTTTTAACATTCATGCCATCGCTCCAAGAGCTTCAATCTTCATTCAAACACTCTCTTCCCTTTATTCTCATGGCTAGACTCTGACAGGATTGGATCTGACGTTTAATTATTATAATATTCCACAATATAACCTTAAGTCATCGCCTCGAGAATTTCACACTTCATTCAAACGCTCCCTTCCCTATACTTTGATGGCTAAACTCCGAAAGGGTTGAATTTAATATTAAATTTTATAATCCTTTCAACACTCGAGCCATCACTCCGAATGCTTTAGACTTTATTTGTGTGCTCTCGTCTCCAACCTTCGACGATCAACTCCGAAAGAGAAAAGGATTTTTGATAATAATTTTTATAAATATTTTTATGTTGAGGAGGATATATATATATATATATATATATATATATAGGCATTAAATTACTGATAATTGAAAATACCTTAATATTTACTCCTTCAGGAGCACTAAATGACCTGTGCAGAGTGTGAATTCCAAAACTGGGAAGACTTAGCACAATTTAAACTTTTGCACATAAGGGGAAGACTTCAAGTTTCCCATTACTCACGCACCAAGAAAATTTTTCTAGTTTGTAATATAATAGTTTCCAACCTTATTATTCAAATATTAGAACATTTAAATGCTAAATTTGGGAATTTACCAAGAGTTACAAGAGTTTTCCCTTCATTCAACTTTGTCCAAAAACATAGAATTACACATTTACATATATAAATTTATGCAGATTATTTGTTTAAATTCTTTTCCAGAATATTATATTTCTTGGAAATAAAATCTTCCATGGTAAAACTATGTTTTTACTTGAAATTACTAATCTCCTATTTACATGCATCTCTTTGTTATTTTCAAGGAGTAGTTACTATTTCCAAATCTTTCCCCTTTGGACATCAAATTTACTCTGTAATTCCTGGTAAAATTTCCTCTCTTACCAAATTCTAATGAAGCTTAATTAATTCACAATGCTTCAATTTCTAAATTTCATTTTTGTTTCCAATTAAAAAATTAAATTTGCATTTCTCAATCTTTTCTTATTATTTATTTTAAAATATACTTTACCTCTCTATAACATTTGGCTTATTCTCCATGTCAAATAAGGGTACGAACTTCCTTCAAGTTTCGAGTCTAGTAGATTTTCCAGACGAACAAAGTGGCCAAAGCCAACTACCCAACCTTCAAGTTTCTATTAGAAATTGCATTTTCCTAATTACCAGGCTGCTCTATGAGGACTTTAGTGCGTTGAACTTACTAATACATGGGAATCTGTTTATATAGATTACTACAGAAGAGCAACCAACCCTCTATTCATAATTTGAGTGATAACCCTTTACTAACATCTTCCCTTTCAAACAAAGATATGTAGAAAAAATATACTTTGCCTCTCTATAACATTTGGCTTATTCTCCATGCCAAACAAGGGTCTGAACTTCCTTCAAGTTCCCAGTCTAGTAGATTTTCCATACCAACAAAGTGGCCAAAGCCAACTGCCCAACCTTCAAGTTTCTAGCAGAAATTGCATTTTCCTAATTACAAAGCTGCTCTATGAGGACTTTAGTGGCTTGACCTTACTAATACATGGAAATATGTTCATATAGATTACTACATGAGAGAAACCAACCCTTTGTTCATAATTTGAGTGATAACCCTTTACTAACAACTTTCGTTTCAAACAAAGACAGGTAGAAAACCAACAACAAAATATGTTTTCCCAGATCTTATTTTAAATTTCACAGGCAACCAAACAATTAGAGTAACAAGTTTCCGCCATTTGTATAAAATAAAAAATCCTGCAAATAACTAGCACATGAAATCCATAATATTAAATAAACTTGTCATGGAAAATCAAGACACATAAAACACTTATCTAAAATTTAGAAACTGTTGGCAACTGCTAAAGGGTGTACCACTTTGCACCCAACCATAGGAAAATCCTGCAAATAACTAGCACATGAAATCCATAATATTAAATAAACTTGTCATGGAAAATCAAGACACATACAACACTTATCTAAAATTTAGAAACGACTAAAGGGTGTACCACTTTGACCTTACTAATACATGGAAATATGTTCATATAGATTACTAGAGGAGAGCAACCAACCCTTTATTCATAATTTGAGTGATAACCCTTTACTAACAACTTCTGTTTCAAACAAAGACAAGTAGAAAACCAACAACAAAATATGTTTTCCTAGATCTTATTTCAAATTTCATAGGCAACCAAACAATTAGAGTAACAAGTTTCCACTATTTGTATAAAATAACAAATCTTGCAAATAACTAGCACATGTAATCCATAATATTAAATAAACTTGTCATGGAAAATCAAGACACATAAAACACTTATCTAAAATTTAGAAACTGTTGGCAACCACTAAAGGGTGTACCACTTTCCACCCAACCATAGGCACAACTGCACCAATTATCTCTACAACTGGCCACCCCCTAGCCAACGTATGATGCAATGAGACAAAATTCCTTTACTCAACATATGAGAAAAAGATGAAGGCCACTCTCCTTCACCCATAGAAACTCAAAAAGCCAAGTCTTCAATCCACCAAGCAAGGGGGCTGCTCTTTCCACAAAGAACTTCAACATTTGTCATATACAACACAAGGGAGGCCTTTGACTACCCAACAATCCCTCAATGCCCTCCCCTCTTAGTTCCTTCGTGATTGCTCATCCAACCACTAAAATTTCGTAGCTCTATTTATCAGCATGATATGAAGATAATTGCCAATAGTTCCTGCACCCAGAAAACATATTTCTTCACTTCCCTCTGCTTTCTTAGAACCAAAATAATTTCTCACACTCTTGTCCACTCATATTTTGGTCCCCATACTCAACTATGTGTATGCTTCCTTCTCTGCCCACTAATTTCTCCTTTTTATTGCCTTCTACAACAAGATTTCATGGGTCAAATCCCCCAATTCGTAGGTCACATCAGAAACTTCCAGATGGGTACTATTATCACACAAGTTGTAGTTTGGGCAAACCTGACCCAACCATAAAAGTAAGTGCTATAACTATGGGACACTACACCCAGTGTCACCTCAATGTAGGTCCCGCACTTGGGGGTGACTAAGGTCACTCCTAGGAGGCGATCATGGAGACCTTAGGGGAAAAGTTAAGAGAATGAGAAGGAAAATGGAAATTTCCCTAGAGGTCAGAAAACTAAGTGGAAGAGGAGGGGAAGGAAGATGACTTGTAGATAAAGGAAGACTGCCCCAAAAGTATAGTGCTTTATCAGATGCTTATACATGCTCGAGACACAAGAGAAAAAAGCATACGTTGCAATATAATTGATTGGACAAGAAAGTTAAGCTTTCCATCCCTAAATACGACTGTTAGAAATAATGTATATCAACAAAGAAAGATATCTAAATCAGTGTGGAAAGCACAAGACTAGTTAACAATGTCATCAATGGAACTAACGATTAATTATGAATCAAGTAAAACACTTTGAGAATGAATTAATAAGGTCGTTATAAACTGGATTTCTGTAGTAGTATGCAACCCTAATGGCTGTAGTAAATGATGGAGAATATCGGAGAAATCAACCACTAAAAGTTAGAGAAGATTAGCCCAAAAGATACACCCTAATTGGTAGGTTAGGTGAGTGAAGTTAGGGAGAATTTCTAGAGTTAGTTTGTGAGATATTAGCGGTTAGGGTTAGGGTTTTCTACATCCTAATGGCTATAGGAAACAAGTTAGTACAACAATGATAATTTGTGGGAGAAAGAATCCCCAAGGCATCAAGATCGCTATCCAAAAGAGAGAGCTTGCAAAAGTTGAATTTTCACGTTGGTCGAGGCAATTGTTTTGTATCTCCAATGCAATAAGTAAATGACTAGTGCCTTTAAAAAAATGGTTAATGGAGTCAAGCAAAGAAAGAGCTAGAGGTACTACCTCCTTGAGAGTGTAAATCCTCTTACTCCCCAAGGCAAGTATCTCTAGCTAGGGTTTAGG
>CBVK0100462734.1:0-12095 GCA_900067695.1 Picea abies
TTTTATGTCTTGTTTGTCCTGTAAACAAACTCGAAGAGCACTGCAGCTATCGTTTACGAGAAGCTTCTGGATTATTCAGTGCGGGTTTCCTCTCTCCGATCTGCTAAAAAGTCATCATACACAGGACAAATCTGGAGCATTTCCAGGTCAGTTTGTTATTTGTTTGTTTAGTATATTTATTATTAGATATATGTTTTAGTTTAGATTAGTAATTAGAATTAGTGTATTAGTAGTTTAGTTTAGTTAGTTTCTGTTTTATTTCTTATTTATAAAATCATAAAATCAACAAAAAACATCTTTCTCTGTCTTAGGGCAGAATATAAGTGAGTTTTTCAGGTTTTATTTAAATCTGTAAATTGTGGATAGTGTATACTTTGTGAATAAGTCATATTTCAGTTAGTAGTTAGATAATTGATTAATTAGAGTTAGTATAGTAGTAGTTAGTAGATTGTATATATATAGTTAGTTAGATTAGTTTAGTTTGTTTTAATAATTAGTTTTAGTTTATTTTGTTTAATAGTTAGTTTTAGTTAGATTAGTTTATTAGTTTGTTTTATTTGTTTTTAGTTAGTTAGTTAGTTTTTTTTATTTAGTTTTAGTTAGATTAGTATTTTAGATTAGTTTTCTTTTTGTTTTCTTAGGACCTTAGATCGGCTAACGGAGCCGCTAAACCCGTCAGGGTGGTTCATCCCAAATGACTTGGGTTATTAGAAAACCCTGGACCGGTTCCACTCTCTCAGTTGATGGACGGTCGATTTCGCCCGCCAACAAATGGCGCTAGAAGGAGGGCCTGAATTTAATTAATGGAAAGATGCAGTCGCAAGACTCCTCCACCCCCTAATCGCTCACCTATAGTGACTAGAAGCTGTTCACATGATAATATTCCCCTTCAAACAGCAACTACTTCAACCGAAGATCCGCAGATCATAGTTGAGCCAGCAACCCCTAATCCTACAGGTGGTGACATACAAGATATTGTCCGCCAATCTCTTATTAAAACACACAGTGCCTTAGTCTGTTTGAGGCAACCAAACCATCCGTGGGGTCAACCTTTGGACTTCTCTGATATCAGAGAACAATTAGGTGACACTAACCTCACTGTGAATCCTACAGATCCAAACTTAAATCCTACTGCAGGAGGATCTGGGATACCTCCTTCACCACTTCCATCATCTACTTCCTCTTGTGGAGGAGATTCCTTTGACGAAGGCAATTCACCTTCTCAGCCTTCCACACCCACTACCCCTATGGCAAATCAGAACAACCCTGCTAGACCCTGGTTGGAGCAGGATGTCGTAGTTGTACCTGGAGCTCAACATCCTTTACCAAAACACCTGGAGAAATGGCTTCCTAAGTTCGACCCTGACTCAAAACAAATAGCTGAAGATCATATCAAAAAATTTATGTTAGCCATAAGACTCCACAATTTTGAACATGAAGATGTTGTCTGTAGGTTGTTCCCGTATACTTTTGAGGGCAATGCATCCACATGGTACTTTTCCCAGCAACCCCATACCATCGTGTCTTGGGAAAAGTTTGAGTCATGATTTTTGGAAAAGTTTGGAGATGGTAAGCCTCCGGAAGTCTTAGTCATGGACCTTTCTAGCTTAAAAATGAACCCAAAAGAAAAAGTTAAAGATTTTAATCAAAGATTCTTAACACTTAAAAACCGAATCCCTGTGGATTTTATGCTTGTTGAGAGTCTTATAATAGCTTACTACACTAAATCTTTGCATCAAAGCATAGCTATTTGGGTTAAACGATCTAAGAAAGTGACGTTGTTAGAAGCCTTCGAGGAGGCTAGCCAGATAGAAAAAGACATACTTAGTCTTAAAGACTCTACTAGCAACGAAATGGAGACTATTCCTTCTTCCAAAAAGAAGATTGAAATTCTCCCCAGACCTACTCAAAGTAAAACACAACCTGAAAACTCTGATTTGGAAAACCTAACCAAAGTTGTTCAAAAACTTTCAAATCAAGTTATAGACTTAAAAAGGTCGACTGAAGAAGCTTCCTCGAGCAAAGGACCCTACAAACCTCCTTTCTAAAAACCTTTTCCCACCAACCAACCTAATCCAACCACCGAAGGCCTTAATCTAGAAAGTTTGCAATGTGCACTTCAAACAATTCTAGAGGCCCAAGATAACTTGATGCCTCCTGAGATCCCTGAGGAGGTAGTTGAACAAGAGACAGTTCAAGAAGAAGAGTCCTCTCCAAACATTTTTGGACACTTCTCGAATAGAATCTTCCAAGCCAACTTCGAGACAGTTCATCCTTATAACACTAGGAGTAAGACAGCAAATAAACCTTCTTCCGAAAATACTACAACTTCACCTCCAAAGCAATCTAAATCAGCTGAGACTAAACAAAATAATGTGAGCCCCAACTTAGATTATGATGTGGTTGAAGATCTTAAAAATTTAAGGGCTAACATTTCTATTTATGAGTTGTTGAAGTTTCCATTTTTGTTGCAAAAAATGTTGCAAAATATTTCAGAGAATGGCAAGAATGGTAATGGTAATAAGGTTGTGATAAACAAAGTTCCTCTGAAGACTTCCACTAAAAATAATCTTGATCCTCAAGATAAAGGAATACTTCCTGTAAGTAATGTAAATAATGTAAATAATGTAGATAAAGTAGCTTTAGAAACCGTGAGTAAGAAGCCACAAGCTACTACTCTTAGTACTCGCAAGAATGTACCTCCTTTCCTATTAACTTTCGAGATTTTTAATAGAAACATGCATAATTGTATGGTAGACTCAGGGGCGTCATCTAATGTGATGCCTTGGTCTATTTGCCAAAAGATAAACGCTGAAGTTGAACCCTCGACTTTAAAAATCATACAACTTGGTCAAACAAATGTCAAAGTTATAGGCGAACTAAAGAATGTGCTCATTAGATTATCGTCTAACCCTAAGGTTCATCAAGTTATTGATATAATTGTTGTAGATATTCCAGGAGTGTATGGTCTTTTTTTGAGCAGGGACTGGTCAGAGCAACTACATGGTTATTTCGCAACAAATTGGTCTCATCTATGGCTTCCAGAGAACAACAAGCCTAATAAAATAAAAGTAAACCATGAGCGCTACCTTAAGTTCATGGTCACATATTTGAACGATCCCAACGAACCATACACACCTTCTGTTGATTCACCTGAAGTACAAGGGATGGAAACCTTCTTCGGAAACTTCACGGTCGAGGCTTCGCCTATCATCAATCCAGAACAACAGTCCGAGATTGCAGCGTACGCATAGCCAACCGCTTCCACGCAATGTTCCCATGTGCCCAATGGAAATCAAACTTGGTCTATGTATTTCAACGGGTCAAATTCCAAAGAAGGAGCCAGAGCAAGCTGCGTCATTATCGATCCGGAAGGTAACAAAACATTGATGGCATATAGGTTGGAATTTGAATGCACTAACAATACTGCAGAATATGAGGCTTTACTGCAAGGTCTCAGAAAAGATTTGGATAAGAACATTCAAAATTTAACTGTTTTTGGCGACTCTGAAATAGTGGTTAGACAGGTAAGAGATTCTATCCACTGTCTTTCTCCGCATCTCAAAAGCTACCAGTCTGAGGTATGGAACTTAATGAATAAATTTTTTGCTTTCAATATAAATTCCATTCCTAGATTGAATAACTCTGAAGCAGATCTATTAGCTAATGTATCTTCTAAACTTCTTCCTACAGATGGCTCGTCTCCAGATGCATTCTCTGTCGAGCTGTTGTTTCGTCCATCCATTCTCGACAACATCATGAACTGGAGAGTATTTGACGATGATCAGCAGATTATTAACTTTCTACACATGGAAGAAACCTTTCAAGGCACGGTGATAGACGAACACACGCACAATGACAATTTGCGCGATTTCACGGTAATACCTGATCCGAAAACTCCTGAAGCTCTATCGGACATGGTAAACTCGATCCCAAAATCTATAATTAGACTAGAGAAGTTTTATGATTTTCAAGATAAATTTAAAAAGACGGTCAATTGTAAAACCAATAGTTCCTCGTTATCTTATGAAAAAGTGAACTTAGGAACTAATGAAAATCCTCAGTGCATTAACTTAGGCTTGGGATGTTCTCAACAAGAAAAAGCTGCATTTATTAAGTTGTTCAAAGAATTTAAAGATGTCTTTGCATGGACGTATGATGACCTCAAAACTTTCGATCCTAATATCATACAACATGTCATCCCGATGAAGCCCCAAACCTTACCCTTTCAACAAAAACTGAGGAAAATGCACCCCAAACTGGAACCGACCGTTCAAAAAGAATTGAATAAGCTCCTTAGTGATAAAACAATTTTTCCTGTTAGATACACTCAGTGGGTTTCTAACCTTGTCCCAGTCTGGAAGAAGAATGGGGAAATCCGACTCTGCGTCGATTTCCGGAACCTTAATAGGGCATCTGACAAAGACAACTATCTTGTCCACCCATCGAACAAATCCTTCAACATGTATCTAGTTCTGAGAGGCTATCTTTACTAGATGGTTTCTCTGGATACAACCAAGTCCTAATGTCTCCACCAGACCAACTCAAAACTACCTTCCGTACTCCGTGGGGCACCTATGCTTATCGTAAAATGCCCTTTGGATTGATTAATGTCGGTGCTACCTTTCAGAGAGCAATGGATATTGCTTTTTGAGGCTTAATCAATCAGTCTGTTGTAGTTTACTTAGATGATGTGACTGTATATTCTAAAAACAAAAACGATCATCTAGCTCACTTACGAGTTGTCCTACTACGATGTCGTAAATACGGCATCTCGTTAAATCTGAAAAAATCTATTTTTGCAGTAGAACAGGGTAAACTCCTAGGATTCATTGTGTCTAGTGAAGGAATGATTATTGACCCCGAGAGGACTCAAATCATCTCAAAACTTCCCCCTCTTACATCCAAAAAATCCATGCAGTCTTTCTTAGGCCAGATTAACTTCGTGAGAATATTTGTCCCTAGTTTCTCCGAAATGGTCAGGCCTTTACAGAACTTGATTAAGAAAGACACCCAATATCACTGGGGACCCCTAGAAAATCAAGCTTTTAATGCAATAAATAAGGCCATAATAGACGCTCTGTCTCTCATGAGCCTAGACTTTTCTCAAGATTTTACACTCTATACTTTTGCTTCTGACCGTTCCTATGTCGTCGTCCTAACCCAAAAGAATGCCCAGAACAACGAAGTACCCATCGCCTTTATGAGATCCTCTTTCAAAGGTGCTGAACTTAATTACCCAATAGTAGATCGGCAGGCCTATGTTGTTTTCAAAGCAGTTAAGCACTTCCAGTCCTATCTTTTGAAGTCAAGGACGAAATTCATTGTCCCCTACCCAGCCGTGAGGAACCTGTTAGTGCAGAAGGAACTAGGAGAAAAGAGAGCCAACTGGGTCACTTCATTACAGGAGTATGACTTGGAAATTACCCCAGCTCAGATAGTGAGAGGCCAAGGGTTATGTAAGTTAGTTGTTGATTCGGAGTCAGGACAGTAAGAAGAAAGTGATACGTCAGACCTAGGACAAAGCGATCAAAGTCTAATCTGTTGCGCGTAAAACCTTGTTAGTCCTTGGTATGACAATATAAGATTTTGTCTTGAACATGGATCAGCCCCCCGTGACCTTGACCCTGCCAAAAGAAGAGAATCGAGACTAAAGTCTGACTCCTTTCATCTGGTTAATGGTATCATGTTTCGTCAAAGTTTTAACGACGTACTGATGCGTTGTCTTGAAAAAGACGAAGAAGAAAAAGTCTTGCTAGAGTTTCATCCAAGAGAAGCTGGTGGTCACTTCGGTGGTGATACCACCGCTCATAAGGTTCTAAGAGCCAATTATTACTGGCCCACGCTTTTTAGAGACGCCCATGCCTTATGTCGTAAATGTATCATCTGTCAGAAAGCATCAGGGCGATTGCAAAAACCAGCCTTTACGCTACAACCCATTTCAGTAGATTCTCCTTTTCAGTAGTGGGGCCTTGATATCATAGGTCCAATCAACCCTCCATCCTTGCAACAGCACAATTTTATTGTGACAACCACAGATTACTTTACATGATGGTCTGAAGTTGTTGCGCTAAGAACTGTCAACACCAGTCAGGTTATTGCCTTTCTAAATTCGAACATTATCACTCGTTTCGGTATCCCTGACTGTTTAGTTTTCGATAATGATTCTTAATTTTCCTCTCTTGAAATGAGCAATTTTTCTTTGGAAAAAGGAATTAAGCTGAAGTATTATGCAAGTTACTACCCCCAGGGCAATGGACTAGTAGAATCAACAAACAAGAACTTGATCAAAATAATCAAGAGAACAGTGGTTGAAAATCACAAGAATTGGCACAATGCACTACTTAACGCACTATGGGATGATAGGGTAATGCCAAAAGATGCTATAGGAAACTCCCCCTTTTTCTCGTTTATGGCAGAGAAGCAATTCTGCCACCTCACATTCTTCTTCCTTCGCTACAATTGTCATAGAAATTTCAAGAAGAAAATTGTCCCCCTTTGGAAAACCGAATTAACACTTTGATGAAGCTAGAAGAGGTAAGAGCCCAAGCTAAACACAAATTAGATCAACATCAACAATTGGTTAAAAGTTGGTTCGATTCTAATTCTGCTTCTGATAGAAATTTTGAAGTAGGTGATCTCGTCTTGAACTGGGACAAACCACACGAAGGAAAGGGTGAGCACACAAAATTTCAAAACTTATGGCTTAGACCGTTTTTAATTGCTGAAAAGTTGGGTCCCAGTTCTTTTCGATTGCAGAATCTTGAAGGGCATCTTGACACCTATCCGATGAATGGCCAAGCCCTGAAAAGATACTTATTCTGATCCAGAACTTCTTGGCAGGATACAGATGTCAGAGTGGGTTAAACGGAAACCCTATCGAGGCTATCGACACCTGCTGGCAATAGTGTCTAGGCCAACAGTATTGAAGATTTTATCTTTAATATCGTGACTTGCTGATCTTAAGATTGTTATCTGTTTTCATCTTTTAAAACACTGTTGGAAAAGATGGTTAATGATGATGTTTATACGATTTTCTGGTTGTTATTTTTGGGTTGAGATTTTCTTTGTTGTCCTAATCTGAATTTGTTTCTTTTGACAGAGATAACTGCTTCTACCAGTGTGTCGCCATTGTTGGCAGCCAATTCAATTTTTTCTATTGTCTAATAAGCTGCCTACACCAATGTTTTGCAAACATCAATTTTTTCGTCGCATGTTTCAATAAATGACATTTTTATTCTTTGCGACATTTACACACTTATTTTTGTTTTGTTTTCACGACTGTAAGCGTGAAAACTCAATCTTTCTAAGTCGCATTGGAATCGCTATCTGAACTGTCATTATCTTTTTGTCGATACACCTATTGCACTTACCTTTTATTCATCATTATGTAGCTGGCAGAACTTTCAAACTATACTCATTGGACATTCTTATATTGATCGTGTGACTTGGTTTCATTGAGTTTGCAATACATTAATATTTGAATTGGCATTTTTTTTTATCTACTTGACCTTTTGGTTTCATGAGATACATGGGTGTTATGATTAAATCTTTCATATATATATTTTTAATGCCTATGTTTGCATTTTTATAATCATTGGCTTGTTGATTATATGAATACCCATTGGCACATTGGTTAAACTATCAATACGAGTTGATACTTTGGTGCACAGTTAAAATATTTGGTGTTGGTTTCAAATTATCAATGGTTCAAAACTTTGGCACAACGTTGATAGCGCATTGTTTTATATATACTTACCATATGATTCGTTGGTCGATTGATTCACATAATTGTTAAGCTATGCTATAATGGGTGGAAATACTATGTAAATCGGCAATTGTACTTTGGCAATTACTATTTTGCATGGCCGAAATAACTCCACCACCTTCGCACGATGGCATTTATGCCTATCCCTTTTGCTCATTCATTTCTGTTAGATCGAGTAGCTCTGCTCCTATGTGTGTTTTGATCCAAACCCTTCGCTTACTATGTGTTCGGCTCCATGGCACCAGTCGTGCGAGTCGAGCCCAATGGCAACCAAACCCTGTTAATGTTTGACAATGCCCGCAAAGACCTGGAGGAAAATGGATGGCTCACCTTCGTGCAACGATTTGAGGGTTTTAATCTCTGTAGCACGACATTTTTCCATGACTTTCGATGGTTGTAGAGCCAAGGTGGGTGATATACAGTTGGAGATCGATGAGCAGTTTATTAGCTCGGCTACAGGGTTACCTGCCTTGGGACAGCGTTGGTTTAAAAATTGTAAGGTCGAGGAACTGCCATGGACGTTGTTATTTCTCTCGCGCAAAGTCACCTCTTGTGACAGAGGTATGCCCATCTGTATGCTCAAACCATGATGGCATGACTTATTAATGCTAGTCAAGCAGTTCGTGACCTGTGAAGGTCGATACGGACTTGTGTTCCTCTACCACCTGCGTTTGCTGATGATTTTTATAGGGTATCCTTTAAACATGCCTTTCTACTTTCAACACAGCTTATATAAGATGTCAAAAATATTCAAAAGGTAGAAGTCTGACAATAGCCTGTTCCATCATGGGCTTATTAAGCTTATCGTTGTTTATCATTTGAGTTTGCATGGTGATAGTTGGAGAGCTTTCATAGCTCGTAATGGTTTCGATGATTCAGACCCTGTCCCGGTTGACAAGCCTATGGTAATTCAAACCAAGACCGAGCCGCCTATACCCTTACATGTCCTACTACCTAAACCCTCATCCGAGCCTCCTATTGACTTACCATACATTGGAAATGAGAAGTCCGAGGCTATTAAGAAGCCTACGAGCAAAAATCCCAAGGCAAACCCTACTGCTAATGCCAAAGGGAATAAGAACGCCCGGCTCATTTCGAGAATGGCCAGAAACAAACCGAAACCCTCTGTCAAGTCAAACCCTATCGTCCTAAGTGAGGATTCTGACTCTGAAGTAGAACGATTCTTAGCTAGCGAGTACCCTTATTCGTAGGGTTTGTGCCCAGATACACCTTACGATTTCGTAACAAATCTTCCCCCCTGCCTAAGAAACGACCCTAGCTACCCTGGTATTAAGTTGCCTAACAAAACCCTCAGCCACATATCCAAACCCTCGCCTGCCCTTTCAAACCCCACACAGTCTTCCTGTGGCCAATGCGATTTATGGTTGGAACGTTATTACATTGATGTTCCCATACTCCAATCAAAAATCCAGTCGCTGGAAAGACAAGTTGCATTATTGACCAATCAAAAAAACCAACTCTAAGCAGCTGATAAGAAACAAAAGACAACATGCTCGATCCTTTTCAAAAACATTGAATCGGCTACGATAGTTATCAACTCCAAATTGGCATGATCAAGTCGTCTCATCGCTATACAGGTATGGATTTTAATATCGTTTTGGTTGTGTGAGTAAACAGGTTGATATAACGATTTGAATTCTGTTTCGAATGGATCTGTTTATATTTTGAATGGCTCTGTTTTAATGTGTGCATCCTATATATAGTTTTGCTTTGAATAAAAAGAAATTTCAATTTGATATATGATTTGATCATTCCCAGAATAGCTATCGATAGGTTTTTATTGGATTTAAGTGGTCTTCGTTTGGATTTGATTTGGTTATCTTCCTGATGGAGTTAACGAAATTGTTGGTTCGTTTTCAATTCAATTCGTTTTGTGTCCACTCCCAACAGGAAGTTTTTCACGCTCAATTTAGAATACGATTCGTTTGGATTTGATTTCGTTATGATCCATATGCTATGGTTGGTAAACGATTTTATTGAGTTTGGTTGTTACGATATGTTGTGTCATGTAATCTTCTTTGAATGGGAATGCAACTCTGTTCAGTTTCAATTCAAAAGAATGACTATGTTTTTATAAAAACAATATGCTCATTTAAACCTGTGCATGCACGCCTGAATCATGGAATGATTTTAATTCGTAATGACATTGGCATTGGATGTTATACTCGACATTATGGCCTTACCGAACGTCTGTTAAGAATGCAACCAGTTTCTCACCTTTTCAATTTGTTTATCGGCTGGAAGTAGTCTTGCCTATCGAATGTCAGATCCCATCCCTAAATTTGTCATTACAGTTATTGCCAAACACTTCTCCACTTGAAAAACGATTATTATACCTTGAGCGGCTCAATGAGCAGCGTCGTGATGCGGCCCTGGCCAACGAAGCTCACAAACATAAAGTCAAGTGTCAGTATGATCGATCTGTTCATCCTCGGATTTTCTCTGAAGGTGACCTTGTCCTGGTCTATGACCAAGATAAGGACCCCCTGGGGGCAGGAAAATTCAAACCCATGTGGTTCAGACCTTTCATCATAAAAGAGATTCTAAAAAAGGGCGCTTATCGTCTGGTCGACTTTGAGGGAAATTCTTTGGCGGAACCTAGAAATGGGCTCTACCTCAAGAAGTATTACTCATAGGTAGGTCACCTTGGGTAACTTTTTGTAACATATGTATAGTCTTTTTAATATTACTTTCTAGTTTCTTTTAGTATTATGGACATGTCATTTTTTATGTTATCTTTTATCACTATGGCATATGCCAAGTGAATCAGAGGTGTTCATTAGGTATGCAGACGGTGCTAGGTGTCACAATCAGAGGCTTGCCTCCGCAGCTTGGGTAATTTTTACACCTCGAGGCCAGTTATTATCTTCCGGAGGTATACGCTTAGGTGACACCACAAAAAATGTCGTCGAGTACAGTGCATTTATTGATTTGCTTCGTGATGCCCTGTCATTTGGTATCTCTCATCTCCGGGTCTATTTAGATGCTCAGTTATTTGTGTCTCAGTTAAATAGAGTCTACCGTGTTCATGATCCGAATTTACACCGATGATTCCTTAGGGTACGTCTCTTAGAATGAAGCTTTGATTATATTACATATTTTCATGTTCCTAGGAGATTAAACCAAATTACAGATACTCTAGCTAATCAAATTTTAGACTAGCATCTCACACACATATAAAAAGACATACACATAAACATGTAAATACATTTTTAAAGGAAAATATGATCCATAAGACACAAAAAGACATAAGAATCCATATATAATATCAAAATCATCAGAGTACATAGGTGGACGCAAGCGCCTCAAAAGTATGACCAGTAACGAGTCATGGGGCTTATGCCCTCAAAAAATATATACAAGTAGTGCTCTCAGCACATGAAAATTCTATACTAACTAAGGTCAGGGCCTATGGGCCCTGTTGTAATGATCAATAGTGTTTTCCAAACACCGAAATAGTCGGACCCACGTTCGTGGTGCCCCCACTACATGAGGCTACATAGATGGTGGTAGATCCTCAATCTCTGCCATAGGGACTATACGGGTGAGCGAGGTAAAGTTTCGCTTGACTCATCTCAAAACCCTCTCAGCCTCACCGGTTGGAAGCTCTCCTGCTCCTGTTGGTCCCCCTGCAGCGGCAGGTGCGGCCCCTGGCTGAGGACGACGCCTATTCCTCGTGTAATCCGCAGGTTGCACTGGTCCCACATCTGCACATAATAGACACATATCTATCAAATACTCTGGTATAAAAAAAATGATATATAAAAAAATAACACAAAAATTACATATGTTTCACCAAAAACAAAAAAACAAAAAAACTTACCCATCTCTCCTCGCTCCGTGCCAGGAGGTACTGGTATCTTAGGATCTCTCGAGAAATCAATCCCAGCATAAGGGTAATCCTCTATGACTAGGATCTGTCGTGACAACCAAGCAAAGAAATCATCATCAAAGGACTCATTGGTCCTTCCACCACCCTGTTGTGGCAATAACACTGCCCATTTGCAAACTGCAGGAAGAGAGTCCTAATGTCCATGTACCACCACTCGAGAACTGAAACTAGGAACTCTTTCAAAGAAGAAATAGCATAGAATCGTCCTGAACCCAAAGTTCCTCTGCGTCCGCGACCGACAATATGCCAGTTGCCTCTTCATACAATCTAGTAGTGTAGTGCTCCAGTCAAATATCTGTGCATTTAAAAACTGGACTGCACAGTTCATCTGTGCACGATATGCCTGTGTTGGTTGTGGAGCCTAATTATCTTCCTGATTCAGAGGTCCTTGCTTTCAGCTGTGTTTATACCCCA
>CBVK0100462735.1:0-12095 GCA_900067695.1 Picea abies
TTATGTTCAATGTTTTAGGGTTTCTTCTTACTTCCCAGAATATTCTATTCTTGTGAGGGTTACACGTGGAGGTTAATACCTCCCGTAGCTACCATAATATCAATAGAAGCTTCAAAGAGAACCATATTAAGTACTCTTCAAAAGACCATGGATAAATGATATGAGGGAAACAATTTCTTTTTGAGAATATAGCCTTGATGTTTAGAGAAGGTTGAGAAAAGGTAATTATTTTGTTGGATAACAATAAATGAGTAGTGGAGGTTGAGACTAACACTACAGAGAGAGACAATCCATTAAGGCATTTATGGGATACATGCCACTTGTATACATTAGTTTGAAAAGTTGAAAACCCAAAGCTCAATGACCAAGGTGTATTATACATGTATGTTTCACTAGGGGAGGATTCAAACAAATTGTTACAAGAATGGGAATTTGAGAACCATGAAG
Organism: Picea abies; assembly: GCA_900067695.1. NCBI lineage: Eukaryota > Viridiplantae > Streptophyta > Pinopsida > Pinales > Pinaceae > Picea > Picea abies. The sequence continues at coordinate 448 of CBVK0100462735.1, forward strand.
TTTACCCTAGTTGTATGAAGACCCTATTTAGGGATGAAGTATGAATCACATGCTCGATACTAAACTAGTTAACTAATAGAATATTGTTGGAACTCTACAAGTTGTGGAAGCTTCACGATAACAACTTAATCGAGTTAGAGGCCATGTAAAGGTTCAACTTACATTGTGTTGTGACACGCACTACAACCCTCTATTTTTCGTTTGATCTTGTTTACCTCTTTAAAAATGGAGCCCCTTATCTTTTGAGCCTAAGAGAAAGCCTCATATGTCTCCCTCTCCATCTCAAGTTTCTTTTGATAACTCATGTTTCACTTGGAAAAACAAAAGTAATCAATACTTGGTGTTGCAATCCAAATTTGAAGTCACCAGAGTTACTTCAAAATCCTCCGAACAGTTCGGAGGAGTTAGTTCAAATTCCTCCAAACAAGTTTGAAATAGTTCTTTTCTATGCTCCGATACACAATTTTATCACAAGAGTTATGAGAAACTCCTTTGATGTGTTCGAAGGAGTTAAATTTAACTCCTTCGAACACATTGGGAGAGTTCCTCTCTCGGCTTCCAAACTTATCGAAAAAATTCCTATTCGGCCCTCCGATCAAACCGACCCCAACCACCGCATTTAATTCCATAAATGACTGTTTGGTTATATAAATGGAATAGGGTTAGGTTTAATGTCATCTAACCATTTGCAAGTGAACAAGGAAACCTGAGGTTAAACGCGTCAAGTTGAACTCTGTTCGAAGCTCTCACCTATCCATACTCAGCACAAGGAGACAAAATCCAGGTAAGAGCACCCCACCTCTCTTTTATTCTAAGGTTAGGGTTAGGGTTAGTTTTTTTTTTTTTATTGCTAGTTTTTCACCTTGTTCCTTTCTCCTAAGGTTAGGGTTAGGGTTAGTTTTTTTTTTTTTTATTGCTAGTTTTTCACCTTGTTCCTTTCTCCATTTCCCTAGATCGATAGTCATTTTTCTCGCTCCTCGTCATTTCACTCTCGGACACCCCTCCCCCTTTCACCAACATTCACTAACCTTACACTTTTTAGAGCCTGTTCCTTTCTCCTTCACTACGACATACCTTCTTTGCACCCTTACACTTGATCCTTGAAAGCCTCAAATATTTCCCCAAGCACGTAGACCATGATCTAGAAGGATTCTAGGGTTTCCTCATGTCCCTCTAAACTCGTCATGGTTTTTACCTGGATCTCCTTGTCATTTTTGAAAAAATTCCTAACTCTAAACCAAAGGTTTTCATAGTAACTCTCCAAACACATCGTAGAAGTTATTACTAACTTCTCGGATGCATTCAAAAAATTTAAAATTATCTCCTCCACCTAGTTTGAAGCGCTTGAAAATAAATCCTTTGATCATATCTACAGAGTTACTTTCAACTCCTCCAATATGATTAGAGGAGTTTCTTTTAACTGCTCCAACCTCTTTGACAATAATGATAGTTCTTTCCGATGACATATTAGAGAGGTTGGGATCAACTTTTCCGACCTCATCGGAGGAGTTCTTACTAACTCCTCCGATGTGATCATAGGAGTTGTTCTTTACTTCTTCGATCACCACTCTTTCAACCTTCTTATCGGAAATATTAATACCAAATTATCCGATCTATATCAGAGAAGTTAGTCCCTCAATCTTCAATTTCAAATTTCAAGCCTAATATCCAACCTTTTAATCCTTAGAGAGAAACATTGCTATGTCCTTATAATTTCAGTAACTCTTATAATTGTTTGATCATTTAACTGTATTTTAAATAATGTTCTATAAAGTTATCCTTTTTTTAGGTTCAAGCATGTCATCACGAAATAAGACAACAACAAAATCAATAGGGATTGAGCCATCTAGCAACTCCCAACAAATAATAGAGGCATAAATTGTCGAGACTATATATGATGATACACCGAGACTTCTAGAGAAGGATGGAGAGACCTTAAAATGGGAAGAAGTTTATTATAGTTCAAGAATTAAAAATTCTCTGTGGAGGTGGAGGAGCTAAATGAAATCTAGGTGTTCAAGAACATCAAAAAATCAGGAATCTTCAGGGTGGTAGCACATCCAACGATCTTCCCTTACACAAACACCATTTCATGGATTTTGAAGAACATAGACATAAATAGTCGATATGTCTGTAATGAAAGAAGGAACCTATAGCTTCATTCAAGCCTGATGATTTGGATAAATGTTATCATATTGAAGATGGTAATAAAAGACTAGATAATCAACTCCTCAATGAGTTGGAACTTACACCAAAATATTTATTCCCCGGATGGTACAAGGAAAGTAAGCAGTTCGAGTATAGGCCCAAGAGTCGGTACCCCAAGACTAATTTAAGGAGACCCTACCAGTATATGGTGGCCATGGTGTGTAGGTTATATGGGGAGCCAGATGCAACTCATTTCTCCCTATCATACATGCCCCTAATTTATTTATGTGCATATGTGGGGGTTTCATTCAACTGGGTAGACATATTATTTGGAAATCTCATCGTTGCCATCTTTGCAGTTACACAAGCACAACCGGGAACCTTTCCTAGTTTCCATATGTCCTCATACCTCATGGAAATAATGTGTATGGTCCACAAGTACCCAAATATGGGGTGGAGTTGGTTCCCCATCGACGCCACAATACACATATATTGCAAAGTGCTTTGGGAGAAAAAATACCATACAAAAAATCAAAGAATTTGCAATCAATTCCCTGCTCCCTTATATGAATTTATCTTTTGCACCACCCTAACTTGTATGACAGACAAAGCCATAAAAATCATAAAAAGGATTGGGGACTTGTATTTAATGGAGCACAATACCTATATAAGAATATATGGTGTGATGAAACCACCCCACCTACTCCCTTGGTTTGTTCCTGACAAACTTGTGCTTCAAGAGGTAGCGTATCAAACTATCATACATGGTGTTGGAGGGATGCTACAGAGATAAAGGAAAGCAATTTGGCCTCCACTACATTATACATCAACCACCATTTCTTTGAGAACACGAAACAAGCTCAAACAAAAGTGGACATATTACTTTCCTACCACTTCGGAGAGGAAATATTCAAGAGGCACGACCCTAAGAATATTATCAAAGATCACTTCAATAATATGAGGCTCCTGTATGAATACACCACTCAATTCTGGGAAGAATATGAAGTGCACCAAAATTCCATGACATATGACAAAGTAATTTTCAACAAGAATGTCCAACCGAAGGGGAGGATCGTCGATGAAGAAACAACAAGAGAAGCGGCCATGAGAGAAGCATAACAAGAGGAAGTTGGGAGATCTTCTCCCATCTCTATCTCAACTCATTCAGGTTCCACTAAAGAGGAGGAAGAAGCGTCAGTAGATAATATGAGAAAAGACAAAGAGAATATGTTGAAAAAGAAGAACGACACTAAAAAGAAACAAAAAATTGAAGTCGACAAAGCAAAGGATAGAGAAGAAGATGAAGCAAAAGCTAAAGCTGAGGCCAAAGAAAAATATGTTGCAGGAAAAGAAAAGGAGTTGGTAGAAGTAGTAAGAGTAGAAACAGAATTAGCAAAGAAGGCGACAAAAGAAGCATTGGATAAAGTTGTTGAAGAAGAAAGACAGAGGAAGAATAGAGAGAATAGAGAGGATGACACGCACCCGATGGACTTGGATATCCGAGGAACATCCACTATAGGTATATAAGTAAAGAAAACAAGTAGTGGTTTAGCCCTTGGGCCCTGGGAGCCTTTTTTACCAACAAAAGTATTGGATCTAGGAAGCTCCAAATATGATAGTAAAACTAGTATAATTATGCAAGAAAGAGTTAAGAAGGTGTCAGTGACAAAAGGAGCCCCAAGGTTAGACGAACTTTTTCAAGAACTTATAGACCCAACAACTTTTTCAAGAACTTATACATTGTTAATGAATATTAAGAAGCCCATAGGGCCAAAAGATTATAGAAGGAATTTTGTGTAGAAATGTTTCAAATCTTTGAACTACTTCAAGTGAAGATAATTACTATTGTTATGGACTATAAGAATGCTTGTTTGTTGTAGACTGATTCTCATACAATCTTTGTCATTCTACAGTTATTGATATTTCTTCGAATACTTCAATACCTTGATATTTGTGGGTTTCTATCGTATACTTTGTTGTGATCTAGATTAATTTGATTATATACATTTGTATGCACTTGTCTCTAATCTTGCCATTTTGTTAGAGCTAACTGTATAAAAGTTGTGTAGGATTTTCGTCGCATTGATAACTCACCAGTTACTCTAGTGTGCTCCTAGCTAGGATAGGTTAGCATATATTAGTGATAGATTAGTCATGTTTTCATACATAGTATTCATATACATATTTGTATTACATTTTAACCATCCATATGTCTCATCAGTACACTAGACCATAACTGGTAAGAAAACCAAAATACAACAACAAATGGAAGTCAGGCAAAATTCTAGATGGGTCTCCTAATTTAAACGGTGTATAGTATATTTAGGACCATATATAGGGAATACCCCTTATTGTTGTCAGGCGAAGTTGAACCCATCAACACATTGATAATGGAGTAAATACCTCCACAGTGAAGAAAGTATACAACTAAATATACAGTAGTGGTTGATTTTGAAAACCTAACAACCCCATAGACAATGAGGTGTTATCCTAACATAGTAGTGAAAGAAAAGTTCCAATGGACATGACACAACCCAATAAATAACAATAAGGTTTAGATGGAGATTTCCCTAGAAAGTAAAATACATGGATTTTTTATTGTTTTCTAATATGTTGGAAAGGTGATGACGTGCATGCAAGTATGGAAAGTGCATAAGGATTTGTTGGGAGATTACATATTTGAAAACCCATGAGACATCACATGAAGGACTAAGGATTATATGATATTAGGCATCAAAGTGTAAAGTGGGGGGAGGGGGAGGAGTCACAAATGCATCATGATTCTGACTCCAAGAAAGGTGAACCATGGTTGAGGTGATTTTGATACAAAGTGGTCATATGTATCTAGAGGTCAATAGGGCCTTCACTAAGAGATTCCTATATGATCCATCGGAGGGAGGACATCAAAGAATTGTGATGAAATACCTGAGAAAAGGTGATCGAATTGAGGGGCATGATCACGAGAATGGCCTAGAAAAGGGTGTCATCATTAGGGAAATTTTTTACTTTCAAGTAGAGCCACCACCATCATGGATAGCCTCAAATGCATACACATTGATTCTAGGTGCTATTAATGTCCATCATTAGAAATAACTTAGAAGAAGCCATCACATAAGTCGATGGAATGTAGTTTGTCACATTGTGGCCTAGCAATAACTTGGAGTGGTTATTGTGACAATGACTTGGGTTCACATCTAGATGGGAATACGAATCCCTACATGGAGTTTGTTGGCTGTGGTTATTAATTTTATTAAACATTTTTTATGTATACTTTGAGCAAATTATTATATGGTGTGGCAAGATATCAGAAAAACATAGTCTTAACTTAATTATGTGATGGTAGGTTGAACTTATTTCCAGGTTTACCATCCTTAATAAAATGGGTTCCCATTTATTTTTAAATGATTCTATGGAAGGTGAGCCTTGGTTAGAAACTATTTCCCAAAACATCAAATTGTCATTAGTGAATTGATCCTAGAAGAAGACATCCAATCTACTCAAGGTGAGGTATTGATGGAACCATGCCTTGCGTAGACAAGAAAACCATAAGTAACTGAGAGAGAGATTAAAATTCCATATTAGGGATCCTAAAAAAGAGGGATTTTGAGTGTAGAAGGCACTCATAGGTCCATAAAACCCTAATATAGGTTGACTCAATGAAACACCACATAAAGGACCAAATTTATACCAATAAGGTAACACGTTCTAGGATCTCGATCAGGGAGGAGTGACTTGCAATGCTCAATTAAGGAACACAGGATTTCACTCAACCCCATAGATTATGGTTGGTAACAATGGGAAGGAAACAAGGAACATTGATAGTGCATGTTGTTCCTAAGATTGATTCTAAGTCTCAAAGAATAACGTTAAGCATCATAGGTTTTAAAAGAAATGCTTTAATGAGTGATTTTTCTACCTTCATTTTTATGAGAAATGATCTTTAAATGAAATTAATAATAGGATAGTATAGAGGTTGTATCTCGTTATATGTTTCACAATTATAATATCAAATGATGTAGAAGGAGTTACAAAACTGTTAAACAAAGTCAGGTATCAATTGCAAATAAGTCTCACCTTGTTTGCAGTAGAAGAAAAGTAGAAGACACGCCCTTGAAAAGGATATAAAATGCAGTAATTCACGCAGATCACAGGTCTTGTTTTACTCACAGTAATAATAGAGGAAAATATGTTTATTGAATGAAATCCTGGTATAAAATGATCATAGTAGATGTAATACTAAATTACAACCAATCACTCTTCAAGAATTACATAAAGAAATTCAGGGAAATGGAAACACGGTGGAAACACATAAATCAAATTGAACGAAACTTAGAATCTATGTCTGCACTTGTATTAATACTAAAGAAAGAGAGTTTCTCTATTACATTCGGTAAGAAGAAGCCTTGAATAGATCTTAAATCTATGTATTTATACAAAATCTATCACAAATGGAAATTGTTGGACTTCTTACAATATTTAACTAAAAATAGAATACATCTGAATAAAACAACAACGGGTAAATTTTAGTGATTTTCATTGGTGCTTTCCTCTGTCCCTTTGTCCGCTGGTAGAGGCGCTCATTTCCCTTTGACCTTTGAGCTGGGCACACATTTCATTAATGCCACCTCAATCATTCGGTTTACTGTCTTGTTTTCATTTGTCACTTCATAAGCGTTTACCGGAATAAGACATTGTAGTTGAAGACATGAGGGGGGATGATTAGATGAATAACTTAACGTTGGCTTGTCAAGGGATAGATAAAAACTATAGGGAAAAGTGATTGTTCATGAAAAGAATGATGGGGGGAATGAGTTTCAGGTTAGAAGGTGAAATGAATGGAGGCAATAATGTGGGTGGTAGGGATATATCAGGTAAGTGACTGTTGGGGGGTGAAAGGTAGAGTAGGTGTAGAAGATGGATGTTGATCATTCTTTCTCATTTGTTCCCAGCTACACTTTCTTTTCTATGTTCAATACATTGGGTGCATCTATCCATCAATGCTACCATGAACCTTAAAGGCTCAATCCTTTCATTATCTTCGAAGGCAAACATTTTCTTCTGTATTTGGGGAAACTTCTCATGAATCTTGCTTACTTCTTGGATAGTGGCATGGCACCGCGAACTTGGGTCAACCAACCATTCATTGATTTTAAGAAGATTGATTTGGCTCATTTTTCCAATGGTTGTCTTTCCTTATTTTTTCAGGAGATTTGTTGGTTCATTTCTATCTCAATTTTCCCCATGTCCTCCGAGATACTATTCCCCTCAAAATCAATCAACTTTCTATTTAATGATGATAATGCCTCTAGATAAGCCCCTTTCATGTCTTTGGAAATTTTCTTTCCTTCTCCCCGATTTGTTTCTCGGGCCTTTAGGGCCATTTCGACTCTTACTTGTTCAAAACAAGAGAGAAGAGGAAAACCAAGGGCATCATCTTTCTGAATCAATATGAGAACTTCTTGAAACTTAGATTGGGCTAAGCAGGCCTCTTTTTCCTTGACATAGATATCTTTTAGGGAAAGGTATACTACCTGATATCATTTCTGAATGGCATATAATTTCAGATAAAGTTCTTTATGGCCAACTTCCAACTTCTCATTGATTTTTGATGCTTGAGTTCTGAAGGCTGAAATGTCTATCGTTGTGCCCTCTATTAGGGTCAGTCTGTCTTGCAACTGCTCTATCAACTTGTCGCATTGAGTGACAAGACTTTGGCTAGTCTATGAACTCTGGTAGAGCAGGTCAAGGTCACCTTGTAGCTATTTAATTTGCTACTGGTCATTGGCCCTGATTTGCTCAAAGTCTCGATTCATCCTGCTTCGGATAGTCTGTTCTGTATTATATATCTCATTTTTCAATTATTCTACCAAAATACATTTATGTCATAGTTGTTTGGTCAAATTGTCCACTGACCATTGATTGGCAATGGGAAAATCTTCTAATGAACCTGCAACTTATTTTTCGAACTTCAGACCATCCTAGTCATGCCCGTCATACACCATTCTTTATATTTTAGTGACAAATCCATATTTTTGGTGGGATTCTCTCTTCATGAAGACCTTTCGTTTCTTGTTGAAAAAGAAATCTGAGGGAGGCATCTCTTCGGGTGAGATAGGAGTAAGGCCACCTATGAAAGTGAGTCTGGAATTAGGATTTTCGAAGCTGGTTTGTAGAGGGGTTAACATTGTTATAGGAGAACCAATCACGGTGGAAGGTCCTTGTCCTGTTGCATTCAGGGTGCCAACAAGAGTTACTGGTGTTGAATGAGAGTCAATTTGTCTCAGATTTATGAAGGTTTTGAACCACACTAACACTTTTTGGTCATTTAGTTATGATAATGATATTCTTATCTCCTGAAATAATATCTCTAGGATTTTCAGGACCCTTTTGACTTTGTGTTTAGTGGAGGAACTTGGCTCAAATCCTATAGAACTAGCTTCCTGTGAAGGAGGCGTGGCTATTGACTCTCCCTGCAGTATCTTTGGTAAATTGTTCCACCTGTGTTTCTGAAAGGTGATGAAACCATCTTGTTGGTCTGGGGGTAGGGTCATGAATCTATTTTGGACTTCCTCATAAGATCTAACTCCCCTGAAATTTTTTTCATAAGGGGAATTCTCATGCATGTACCGCATCATGTTAAACTGAGCTAGATGGTTTTCCACTATCTTATGTGGATCATGTTTCTTGAACTCGATGTCAACCAGTTTGAAATCCTCCATGATGGCCTCAACTTTAGAATGACCAAAATCCAATAATGTAAACATGCCAACTTGAATGGGGAAATTTGGCCAAACCTTTTTCTGAGCTGCTTTCATCTCCTTGTTGATACCTCCTACCACTATCTGGTACACCAATTCTCTACGCACCATCATGTCAGGTAAAAATCATGGGAGAGCAAGAGGAGGAACTGAGCAACCAAAAACTCTGATGTGGGAGAAATTCTCCTCAATGAACCAATATACAAGCTTGCCTAGGTTTCCAATGATCCTCTATGAAATGTGGGGAGGCAGGTGACCATAAATGCTTATGTGAATAGGTACTATGACATTGTGATAGATTTCATAAAATAAATCCTTGGCTTTATCCTCCCATAACTTGGAGTGATAAAAATGAATAGGCTTAGAACTGGTCGGAGTCCAACTCCAGTTCATCAGGGGAAAAGGGGTCATGAAAAAGAAGATATCCATAACATATGTTGACATGTAAAAAGGGGTAGGATGCCCTTTTAATTTTTTTATTTTATAATCAGCGATTGCGTTGGAAAAATTTTCCGACAACATTTTGGCCCAATTGAAACAGTAACCCTTGTCTACCTCATTCATGATGGGTACCCATTCCACCGAGAAATTTTTAGGGCTCTTCTTCCCGAACATGTGATAGAGCATCATGGCTACATATAGCATACAAACATATAAATATGTTGTGGCGTATATACCATGAGCGTCGATTCTGAATTTATCTGGATGTCCCCACTACTTCTTGATTATATCATGACCGCTCCTGGCGTATTGGACACATTCTTTTCTCTCAAAATCTAAAAGGAATGTAGCATTGTAAGTGTATTTAGGAGTAGGGGATATTGTATACATTACTTGTAGGTGTTCTGGTAGGAAAGAGTTGACAACAACCTGCTGGTGGTTGATGATGCTCCTGGTTTGGATGTCAATGTGTTCCAAGGCCCAACTTACAATATCATTGTAAGGCATGATCCTCGTCCATGCAACTATCTTGTGTAGCTCTGATTGTTCTGTATGTCTAAGCTTAGCTGCATAAGAGTCATCGTCTTTTTCGGTAGAGTCTTTGGGACATTTGATGATTTCACATTCCAAGATCTCAAAAACTTGCGTCCAAATTTTAATGGTGTCCACAACTCACGGAGTAGTGTCCAATAGAACGTCTGCATTCGGGTTTGAATCCTCACCCGTGGCATCAAGATTTTTTTCATTTTTCATGGCGCCATAATCCTCAAGGAAACATAGTGAGCTTACCTGTTACAGGGGAAGTCTGTGAGTTCTTCACTAGATAAAAATGATAATTGTGAATGGTGAAAATGATTTTTAAATTGAAGTGATTTTATTCAAATAAGAGTTTATAGATCTTCGTATAGCCTCACTGACAAGGAATTCATTAACCTTAATGGAGTTGACTACCTAGAAATCCAAAATCATCATTTGGAATCATTATCCTTAATCGATCATAAATGAAATCAATACTTCTATGGTTCATGTTTGGGAGCTTTGGATGTGACAGGGTGGAAATCTCCCGAATCCCGAATTCATGGAGTTAATCTTTGAATAATCTCTTTTAAATCTTAATTAACTGTGTTTAAATTTAAGTATTTCGGATATTCAAACTTCATAGGTTTTGAATACAACACATGGGGAAATTTCCAAAATTTGAACTTGTGAAGTAATTAATTAACTCTTAATCGCAATTAACTTTTGTTATTAAATGTTTTATTAACTCCCTTTTACTCTTTGAAATGTCCAATACTTCGGCGTTTTGAAACTTTAGTGATTTGTGAACTCACTCTTTGTTAAAATCCTGAAGGGCCATCTCCTGAAGTGACGTGGAAGAGGTGACGTCATTCTGGATGATGTATCAAGAAGAGAGAGGTGCCATGTGTCACTCGAGAGCTTGTGAATCATCCAACAAAAATTTCAAAAATAAGTGCCACGTGTCATCTCATGAAATATTTAAAAGACATGTGTCCTATGACTCGTGTTCGTGAGTTCTTTAGGATTTATCATGAGAAATTACTTTCAGGTTTCATAGCTTTGGGGTTTTTACTATTTAGACTTGTGGGAACATCTAAAGCGCGGAGCTCCGAAGTGAGCATTAGAGACTTACTCTTTAAAACTTAGGCAGATCCAGAACTTCAGAGGTCATTAGGATCGTTCGATTGAAATAAGGAAACTCATCAACAAAAAATATCATACGCGCTTTATTATTAAATAACAAGAAATGAATTTGATTTAAAATTAAAAGGCCATTTTCCAAGTTTTTGCGTTCTTTGGGTAAAATTTTATTCATAAGAGGTGAAAAATGTACAGCTTAAAAGTTGAGAATTGTGTGTGTTCCAACATTTGCTCCATCTAGGGATTGTAGCTCCCCGTGAGGCGCGAAAGAACAGTAGACCAAGTTCCTTTATTGGGTAAACTGAGTGATTATTGTTTTTTTGAAAAACATTTTCTAGTTTTATTCAAGAAATAATCATTCATAGAAGAACGAACTTAACCAAATCTTGAGAACCTTCGAAACATACTCAATATTTATTGCTCTTAAGTTAGGATATTTAATTTTCCTTTTTTTAGAACCGATTTTAGAATTGTTTAAGATAATCAAAATAGATTTAACTAAAATATCAGACTTTGACATACTTCCTTTACATCAAGGTTAAGTAGATGTAACAATTTATTTAGGGAATCCCTAGTTGGTTCATGGTCCGGATAATTTTCGGCACAAAATGAGAGTGGAGATATAACAAAGAAATGCACAGA
>CBVK0100462736.1:0-12094 GCA_900067695.1 Picea abies
CTTGTGACTGGAGTTCAGACGTGTGCTCTTCCGGTCTGCTGAGGAGCAACGTGCCCCAAGGAGTGGTAAATGCAGTTTTTTCTTTGTAAAGATCACTGACGACAATTTGATTATAACCTGAAAATCCATCAATCATGGACATTCTATTAGCCCCTACTACTTTTTCAAGAACATGGTCCATTTTAGGTAGAGGATAATTATCTTTGAGGGAAGAATTATTAAGATTCCTGAAATCAACACATAATCTGATTTCCCCATTTTTCTTTCTAATTGGGACTAGATTAACTACCCAATCAGAATATCTTAGGGGTACAATTATCTTAGCGTCAAGAAGTTTTTTAACTTCTCGTTCGATAACAGGTAATAAAATAGGGTTAAATTGTCGGAGTTTTTGTTTTAAAGGTTTGACACCTGGTTTGAGAGGTATTTTATGTTCAATCACTGAAGTGTCATATGTTTTCAGTTCTTCATACGACCATGTGAAAACATCTTTATATTTTCTTAACAACTCCGTGTATTTATTCTTGTTTTTTGTTGATAAATATTTGGAAAGTTTAACCATTAGAGGGTTATCTTCAGTTCCTATATTACAATCTTCAACCTTCTCTGGTTGGGGTTGTAGAGTAGTTTTAGAAAGGATATCATTTTTATTAAAAAGTCTTTCCAAAGGGATTAAACCCTTGGGGATTTGGTTGTTCTTGAGAACAAGTATTCTGTGGTTTGCAATTTTATCATGAAATTCCTTAGAATCCTCCCCTTCTTGCATGATCCAAATAGGATCATTTTGATTTTCTTGATCGGTATGCGTTTCTGCGAATTCATCTAATGATTCAAGAAACTTTCGAAGCTGCTCATCGTCTTCAAAAACTTGCCAATGTTGTATGTTATTTGGTATTGAAGGGAAATGTCTCATTTGTATATGATATTTTAAATTAAAAGCAGTCAAGGATGTAAAAGTTGATGCAACTTTGGCTAAAGCATCAACCTGTTGATTCTCGGATCTTGGGATAAAATGAAAATTCACACATGTGAAGAAGTTCTCGATTAAATCCCAGACACAATTCCTATAGGACCGTAATCTTGGATGCTTAGCCTGATACTACCAATTCACTTGTTTTATAATTAACTCTGCATCACCGAAGACTTCGAGTTTCTTAATTTTCATCTTTCTAGCAGCTTCTAATCCTAGCACTAAAGCTTCATATTCGCATACATTGTTTGTACAATCTACATTCCACTAGAGCCTATATGAAAAAGGACTAACAAATTGATCATCGGGAGCCATTAGAAGTGCTCCTGCCCCGACTCCAAGATAGGAGGAAGCACCATCAAAATACATTTTCCATACACCAGTAATATATACATTTTTCTCTATTTTTTTTTTTTTTTTTTTTTTCTTTTGTACATTTATCATCTACATCTACTTAAAAATCGTCATCTAAAGATAATATACAATTGCCTAAATCTTGGTTGGCAATATAAACTGGGTGATTGTTGGGGTTATTCGGGTCACCTACAGTAAAGGCCAACCTAGTCTCCCTGTAAAGACGAGTGAATTGGCCTCCGAAAACTGGGATTATAGCATATGTCCTATCTAGTTGGAGAGATCCTCCAATCTTGGTGCCCCACGATCTAGACAATAGCATGCTATACTTTGGGGGAATGTCAGGGACTACTACATCCATAAGAATACTTTTAGCATGTATTTGAGACAAACCTACCACTAGGTCTTTAATCATACCTATGCATTTTACCTTCCTTGAATCGAAAGAATATAAATCACCATAGGGTCTTGTGATTTCGAGACCAAGTTTTTCCATTATTGCCTTTGGCATAACATTGTGAGAAGCTCCAGAATCCAACATACAGTTATGGAGAAGGTGGTCGAACAGGTTTAATGTAATATAAAAAGGGGCCACGGTGTCTCTTGCACCTTCGACATGTGGATCGAAGACTAGGATAGGTTTTTCATCCTCTAAGTTGATGGTGTCGGCATGGCTTTCATCTTCAGAAAAATTAATCATTTTGGCGATTTGTTTTCTGTGTACGGGATTTTTAGCTAACTCAACAAGGGGAATAGGAATTTTGATTTTGTTTATTTCGTTTTCCAAATTAAAGTTCCCTAGAGCCTTGTCATTTTCGGTATTCGGGGCTTCTATACCTTTCTTCTCAATTTTACGTTGAGATGTGACCTTGTTTTCTTTTATAGGAGCTTGTGTCTCCACAGGGGGTGTTCCTACTGGTTCTGACTGTACATGTTGTGTATCAGCTGTGTTTATTTTTGTAGATTGTTTATCTGCACCTTTTGGAGTTACCTCATCGGTTTCATTTATTGGCGAACTCTTCTTTGTCGGAACATTCAGGAGATTTTTATTTCTTGGTCTCAAATTATATTTTCCCTGTAATTCGGCAATAATATCATCTGCAATATTTTGATATGTGAAATCATTAGTCATATTATTGTTAACATGTTCTTCCGATGTACTTGCTTTACTTAAAGATGCTTCATAATCTTGTCTTGATAAATAAGGGGATTTATTATCATCGCCAAGGTTACTAATATCTTCATCGATTTCTTCAAAATCTCCTAAATCTTCCTCTCCGATGTAGTTTTCACTTTTAAAAGGTGTTTGAATTTTTTGATCTTCATTTTTAATTATTTTCTGTGGTCCTTGAGGTTTAGGATTTCTTCGAAAATCTTTTCTGGGGAAATTATCTCTTTTCGATTTCTCTAGTTCCATTTTTGAGATCTTGTTTGAAAGTTCTCAAATGACCCTAGCCATTTCTCCTATTCTATCTCCCGAGGATTTTCCTGATCTTGAAGGTCCACCTTGCTCTTTAAATTTTTTATTTTCTTTGTTTCTAGTTTCAGTCTTTGCTTTAAGTTTTCCTGATGCCATCATATTTGATTCAATCTCGAGTGCATCATCCTGCACTTTTGTGAGATCTATTGATCTCCTTTCTCTCAATAATAAGGCAAAGTCGGGGTCAAAAGCGCCAGCAAAAGTCACTTTTGCTGTAGGTTTTGAAGGTTTAACCTCAACTGGAATTTTATTATACAACTTATTGAACCTCTGTGTGAATTCTAGAACTGACTCAGAGTTTTTCATTCTGAGGGCTCAGAATTTAGTTAAGTAGTAGAGGTGATCCTTCCTCTCTCCCCATTGTCTGATAAATGAACTTTCAAGTTCTTCATAGGATCTTAAAGATCCAACTGCTAAGGATCAGAACCAGGTCCTTACCTATCCCTCAAAAGTTTGAACCAGGAGTCTAGAATAAACATCTTCATTTTCTATTCCGAGTATGTCAGAGAATTGATAAAAAATGTTTATATGTTCTTGGGCAGTTAAATCACCTTCCCCTGTAAATTTCGGAAGGCTTTTCATATTATTCTTGGGGAGATAATGAAGAGGAACAGGCAAAAAAAGGGGAGCATATCGAGCAACCACTTTAGCAAAAATCCCGAGAAGCGGTACTTGACCACCTCCAGGGGCACCACCTCCAAGTCCAACACCTCCTTGTGAAGCCATGGTTAGATTTGGGACTGAAGTTTGGACAGTGTGAGGAGAGGATTCTCGGAAATCTGGAGAAGAAACTTCAGAAAAAGAGAAAGTATCAAATGAGGGGGGAAGTGAAAGTGATCTTTCAAGAGTTTCCGATGAGTGTGATTGCGTAAAGTTAGGTTGATCTATAGTATATGTGGACAAAAAGACTTGTTTAAGTGATTTTCTAGATTTTAAAATTTTTTCTGGATGGGAGATTGGAGATGTCTGTTTGCTATCCGGGTTTTTTCTGGTGTTCTTTCGTCTACTAGCCAGTTTAATTAGTGTGGAGTCACCAAGTGAAAAATAATAGCCTTAGAAGGTTTTCTTTTCTTGTTCACTATCAACAACAAAAAAAGTCAATGTCGTTCTTCCCAGGGAAAAGATTCGTTTCTTCGTTCCCCGGCAATGGCGCCAAAAAGATGTTGTTCCTGAGTTTATGTTTTAAGGCTATAAAACATACCGTCAAGGCATCCGTAAAAGATTTAAAGAAATGATTTGGGAATAAGGAATCAAAGAAAGATCAGAGCATATTCAGTTTATCAACTGCCTCTGTCTTGCTTCCTGTTGTTCTTGGATGCTAATGTCTCGCTCAATAGCAGCCCATGATCTTTCTAACTCAACCTGATTAGTTGTTGTTTGTAAAATAGTATTAAATAAACTCAGGGCAATACTGGTTTGATCCTGAAGGCCTGGTTCTACGTTGGGTTGTCTGCTACTAGGGATAGTCATGGATGAATACAGTTTAATAGTTTATAAAGGGATTTTAATCGGTTTGTTACTTCAAATTTCCAGAGATGAGATCAAGGAATTTTTTTTTAAATCTAAAACCGTAATGTAAACACATTCAAGGCCATTTCCTGGTTTTGTAACAATTTCGATAATTGTGAACAACAAATAAACACTACAGAGAAATATAAGGATTTTATCAAGAAAGAATCTTATATTTCAATAGACAATGATGAAAGAAAAATGAGGTTTCTAACAAGAGTTAAATATTAAGGAACAAAAGTTTTACAGGTCTTAAAATTACTAAAGCGATTTCAGAGGAAAAACTGTAAACCATTTGACATCCAAACCAATCTGAAATATAAATCAATGATGTATATAACTTCAAACTGATTTACTTGTTAGAGAAAACTTTAAAGGAAAAATTCAACAAAGTATAATAAACAGGGAGAAGACACATAGTTACAAAGTTGCAAGATCCAGAATCTTGTTTGTGATCTATATTCCGATGTATTTCAAAACTGATATTACAAAATGGCTCTCTCCATAATTTTCTCAGCCTTTTCTCAGCCTTTCGAAACTATATTTATACATTTCATCAAAGCTTCTCGTTGGTGACTAACCAACTTCCTAAAATTTCGGTTACATAAAAAATAATGTCAACCGTTTACAATTTCTTTTGAAATTCTAATAATAAAAATATTTAAAAAAGGTTTTAAGCTTACGTTGACGAACTTCCTTTCTTTGCTTAAACGCACTGAACACATTTTCCCAAAAAATTCACTAAGATCCTGGGAGCCTCGGGTATCTCGTTTGCTTCAAATGAGAAAAATCTTCTCTGTAATTCAGGCAACTGGCTTTCTATCATTCTTTCTGTGAATTTAACAGTTTTCAACCTTAAACTTGAAGTCACCATCCACTTGTTGATTTCTGTGATGTCGATCAATTTGATGTTTGGAATCTCTACTTTCTTTTCCTCCAGCTCTTCTCTAAACTTCAGCTGGTGCTTGGCAATATTGACTTCTCCTAACAATCCAGAACAACTATCTATTCCTATGTTCAATGAATCTTTTTCAAAGAGATCTAAGATTCTTTGGCAATTCTCATTAACTTCTCTTGTGATTCATTATATTTAGCCAGTTTTGTTTCCCACACTTTAATCATTATATCTCCTTTAACCTGTTCAGAAATAGATAATTTTGAGTCTTTCCAATTTCTTCTTTTGATGAGAAAGCCACTACTTTCTGAAATGTTGTCCTAGCTGCTTTCGCCTCCCTTTCTTTCTGGAACACATTCTCCAAAGACTTATTTGATTCCTAAAAATAATTCTGGATTACTTCCAGATTCGAGAACACTTTATGCTGTTCCTCCTCTATTCTTACATATATCTCTAATTCCTGTGTCCTGAAGCTTTCAAGCTCTATTACCTGGTTAGTAATATAAATAATCTTATCTTGCAACTGTTTGTTTTCTTTTCCCAGCTTTTGAACTTGTTCTTGTGTAACCTGTATTAAGTGTTTTGCCTCATCCAAGTCTTTATTTAATTTTTGGATTTCTTGCATATCTTTAAGTCTAGCTTGTTCTAGACCCTTATGTATTCCCCAACTAATATTTCTTTCATTTTCTTTTAGTTTATCTTGCAACTGGATTATTGTTTGGTCCTTCTGTTCTAGTAGAGTTGTTAAATTGCCTACAGAATACATGTTTCCTGATGCTATAGCACCCATTGTACCTACTAATTCTGTAGCAAACTCTCCATCTTTGAGTTTCTTTTCATCTATAATAACTCTATGCTTCTTAATCGTTCCTTCTCCTCTTGGATGAATTTCCTGTTTCAAGACTGCTCTTCTCTTTTTGTTGAAAAAATAATCTGATGAGGGGATTTCATCTCTTGAAATCGGCTCCAGATCACTGACATATAGAACTCCTTCACGGGGGATTCTGAAATTCGACTGTAATGAAGTTAAAGAAGTAATAGGAATACCAAGTTCTGTTGAAGCTGTTCCTCCTATTTTTTCTGGAACATTCTTCAAGATTTCTGGAACTGTTTCTGGCTCTTTTCCCTTATCCATTCCTGATTCTTTTGTTTGAGAAACCTCCACTTCTTGGGAAGGTATCTCAATATCCTTCAACTTACCTTTGTCATTTGGTTTACCCTGAGTATTAGTTTCAAGCCCTGGAGAGGTTTCTTCCTGTTCTGGCAATGGGGTCGAAATTTCACCCTGTAAAATCTTAAGCAGGTAGCTTCGCCTATGGCTCTAAAAAGATGCAAACCCAGCCTGTGAGTCAGGTGGCAAGGCCTAGACTCTGTTCAACACTTCTCCATAAGACTTAACATCTTTAAAAATATCATCATAAATAGAGACTTCATGTTCATATGCCTTTAAATTACAATGTATGTAATGCCTACTTATTATTTGGTAGGGATCATATTTTTTGTGTTCAATATTTACTAGCTTCACTTCTTCCAAAGACTCAGCCTCTACCTTAGAATGGCCTAAATTTGACAAAGGAAATTTCCCGACATGAACAAGGAAAGATGGCCATGCTTTTTTCTAAAGTGCTTTTAATTCCAACCCAATACCACCCTTGGCTATCTGATGAGCTATTTCTCTGCATACCAATCTGTCTGGTAAGAATTTTGGGAGTGCATGAGGGGGAATAGAACAACCATAAACCCTAATATAGGAAAAATTTTCTTCAATAAACCAGTCGACAACTGATTTAAGACTTTCTATGATTGCATCGGAAATGTGAGGGGGTTCGCATCCAAAAAATAATTTGTGCATAGGAATATTGACAAAATGACAAACATCATAAAAAACGTCTTTAGCCTTTTCCTCCCAAAGGGCTGAGTGGTATTCATGAATGGGTTCTGGACATGAGATGCTCTAATTCCAATTCATTAATGGAAATGGGGTCATAAAACAGATTGCATCCATAATATATGTAGACATAGAAAAAGACACTGGTTGTCCTTTTGACTTGGCTGCTTTGTAATTTAAAATTTCTTATGTCAGGTTATTCGATAAAATTTTATGCCAGTTAAAACTATTTCCTTCTGAAACTTCCTCTAAGAAGGGTACCCAGTTTGCATGAAAGTGACAGGGATCTTTTCTCCTGAAAAGTCTGCATAACATCATGGCTACATAAACCATATATTCGTTTAAGGAAGATGTAGCATAAATCCCATGAGAATCAGCCCTAAACTTTGCTTCAGACCTCGCCCATCCTTTAATCATGTTGGGGTATGTCTAGTCTGCTTCAATACATTCTTTTCTCTGAAACTCAGCTAAAAATTCAGCATTAAAGGTGTGTTTATGTTTTGGCGAGAGTCTATACATTACTTGAATGTGCTCAGGCCTGAATGAGCCAACGATAGCTCCTTGCTCATTCTGAATGCTCCTTGTTGGGATATCTACCTTATCCAGAGCCCAGCCGACCATATTAGTATATGCCACCAGCCTCGGACGCGCAACAACCTTATGAAGTTCAGACTCAGCAACGTCCCGAAGATGATTTTCAGAATCAGGGTCTGCATACTTTAACTCATCCTCCAACAATTCAGAGATTTGAGACCATGATTTGATGGAGTGTATGGCGTGTGGAGTAGTATCCGAGATAATATCACCTTCCTGTGTGTCTTCATTTTTCTTCGGTGCCTTTTTAGGTGCCATGGCTCTGTGTTTGACTTAAAAACCTGTCACAGATAGTGGATGAATAAGCTCAGCTTAAAATGTAAATACAAACGTTTCAAACGTTTACTTAGAATATATTTTAAAAAGATGAGATTTGTACAACTGTTACGAATTTAAATCTCTTTAATGGAAGATATTTTCAGAGATATGCATTTAATATCTGTACTTAGGCACTCTCGGCTTTTCAAATAAAACAAGAAACTTGCTTAATCGGAAAACAAAGCATTAATGAACACTTACCGAAAGATTACCTTTAAACCTATTTTAGAAAGAAGATTTATTAGTGTTAATTATAGATTAAATATGAAAACATGACTTTTCGGGGTTTTGGCAATCTCGATGTCGAAAGGTATGTCATCGGAAAATCTCGATCGCCGAAATTGCAAAATCGCAAAATAGAGATGTTTTATTTAATATTTAAATGTTTTTAATATGTTGATTAATCGAGATTCGACCCTTTCAGGATTTCGTAAATTGGAATTTCAGAAATCAGGATTTCAGGAAACCTGATGACATGAGTCGTACTCTCACAGAATCGCGAATCCCAAAATCGTGAATTCGCGATGCCCTGTTTATTTTAAACATGACTTAACTTACCTTAATTAACTAAGTAATCAAGATTAAGGCCAAAACATAATTAGTTTAGTTTTAATGTGAATTATGAATCGGGATTTTGGAAATCAGGAATTCAGGAAATATGATGACAAGAGATGTGTTCTTACAAAACCGCGAATCTCGAAATCGCGACATAATTATCTTAACTCTTAAATTTTCTTAAAAGAGAATTAATTAATTCGTGTTTTAATTAGGACTTGAACGTATCGGGAAATCGGGGATCGGGGTTTCGTGGTTCAATTATCATCGAACATTTGTTTACAGAAAACCCCGAATCCCGATTTCTTTCACGTTTAAATTAAAAAAAATCGCAAACTTTGAATTACAGCCCGTTTTAAATAATTTTTCAAAGAGCGTTAGAAAACTTGTATTTTTGTAAACTTTTTCCCATATTTATTCAAAAATAAATGATAAAAAGGCACCGCGAATTTAGAAATGACAAAATTCTTATTTTAAGAAAGCCGAAACCCGAAAAACACAAAAAATAAAAATCTAGGCCTTAAGAATTAAAGATTTTTAAGATATGTTTCAACATTCATCAATAGGCAGAGTTTGAACAACTTTACTGATAAAAACAGGGGCTTCTGATTTAACAGTTTCTATTAGCCAGAGTTCCTGTAAATTAACTTTGCTTTTTGGGATTTTTGAAGGTCCTACTGGTTCTTGTGTAACAGTAGGACCTTCCTCTTTTTTAACTGCAGAAGTCATAGGTGCAGGGGAAGCTCCAGGTATTGGGATTTGAACCACTTTGTAGCCTGCTTTATCATAAATATCCCCACATTGGCTGCACATATACTCTCTATACTGATCATCTTTTGTGTTTTTCTCTGCCATGGCCACTACGCGAGCCAAGGTATGCAAATTAAGTTCCCTGTCATAGGCTTCCTTTGCCATTACTAGCTCTTGCTTGTAAGCTTCCAGTTATGATCTTAGAAACTCATTCTCTTGTAAGAGAGAAGCCATTGTTGGTTCTGGTTGTTGATCTGTCATCAATGTGTCAAGAGGGGTGGCTAGTTTTTGTGTAACGGTCACAACTTCAGTAGCTAGTTCTTGTGGAGCGGCTACAAAATCAGTAGTTGATTCTTGTGTTTTAGAAACTTGATGAAAAGAAAATAGTGTTTCAGCACCCTGGGCATGTGATTCTTGAATTTCAGGAATAAAGTCAGCAGTTGGTTCTTGTGTTTCAGCTGTAGCTAGTTCTTATGTGACAGCTATAGCTGGTTCTTGTGTTTCAGCTACTAAATGTGTAGCTAGTTCTTGTGTAACAACTACTGTTGCAACACCCTGGGCATCTGATTCTTGCATTTCAAGAATGAAGTCAACAATTGGTTCTTGTGTTTCAGCTATAGCTGGTTCTTATGTAACAACTACAACTGGTTCTTGTGTTTCAACTACTAAATGAGTAGTTGGTTCTTGTGTGACAACTACTTGATGTAAAGAAAATGATGTCACAACATCTTGGGCTTCTAGTTCTTCTGTTTCAGTGCCCATGGGTTGAACAGGTAAAAATTCCGAGGTTTGGGAGGGTAGAGGTGTATGGGTTTTAGAAAAATGGATTGGGGGTTTAGGGTAGTGGCAGTAGTGGCTTCTCTTGTTGAAGCCCTCGTTCATTTTTTTGGTAAAAAGGAAGGAAAAGTAGGAATTTGCTTCTTTCTTTTGCGTGTGGGTTTTTCCTCAGGGATGGGGCAGGGAGGGTTATCGGGTTTATCTGCTTCAGAATCATCACTAAGGATATGAACAGTAGGGGTAGATTGTTGGCAAATATTTAACAGACAGTGAATGGCATGAGTACAGGAATAATGTACAGAGAATTGTTGGCATGTTTTACAGGCATCATATACTTGTCATTGATGGCAAGTACAGTAGTAATGATGGCTTGAGTACAACAATGATGATCAATGGTGCAGTGATAATCAGAGAAGAGAAACAACCATGTTCATTGGATCCCATCCTAAATTCCCGATGGCCGTCAGATCTGAATAAGAGCATGCTGAAGAGGTAGGCCCATAAGGTTTGAGAACCATTTCTGGTTGTCGGATCCCATTCAAAATTCCTAATAGAACGAGGGTTGTCAAATCTAAATGAAGACAAGAAGAGAATGTTGAAGAGGAATACAGATCTCAGGCGTTAGATAAAAGCGCAGGATCCAACCATCATTGGATCAAGAAGAACCTGCACGTTCTTTAAAGTACAAGGAGAAGCGAGAGTAATCGTGATATGAAAAATCACGATTTAATCTGAGCCGTCAGATTAAGGTTGAATCTGGACCGTTGATTCCAGTCCATGTCGGAGTTTCGGGGATCGAGAGTTGGAGATGTCAAAGTTTCTTAACATAAGGAATCTCGATATCACGATTTAATCATAGCCATTGAATTGAGATCAGATCCGGACCGTTGATCCGACCCCATGTCGAAGTTTCATGAATCGGGACTTTGAAGTGACAAAAACACTGGACATCAAGGATGTCAAAATCGCTATATGCGAAATCGCGATTTAATTGCAGCCGTTGAATAGAGATAAGATTTGGACCATTGATCTAACTCCATATCGGAGTTTCGCGAATCGCGACATGGAGAGGCAAAGAACCCAATGCAAGAAGAATGTCGAAATCACGAAATCACGATTCAATCGTAGCCATTGAATCAATCGCATTTGGACCATCGAATCACAGGACATGTGGAAAGTGATCGAAATTTCACTGACTTGGGGTCAATGAAGCATAGTGTAGAAAATCACGGAATGAGAAATCGCGAAAGCGCTTTTTTGCATAGGCGCTTGGTTATGACCATAGTCCTATTGGGGAAGGAGCTAGTGTAGAAAAGTTCTGCATCGGGACTTCGAAAATCGTGAAATGAAGTGTCGAGACACTCAGCACAGGATTGCCGAAATGTCGAAACCCGATTTAAAGGCAATGTCAATAAAGTTCATTCAACGACACAAATAAATGGGAATATGATCGAAGGGTTACTGTTCTCTCTCTCACAATTAACTTTTCTGTTACAAATCTGTTAGTGAAACAGACTCATGATTGCCAAATAGTTGGTGTCTCGGTTGCTTGGACTGTGGTCTTTCATTTTCCAAAGAGAATGTGAAGTGGAACTTTTGTGGAGGGGTGTATAAAAGAAAATGAGACAGACTGTGTCTGGTTGATCATTTTGCATGAAAATAAATGAAGCTGTAAGTAAGGGAATATGAGAGCATGCGTAGTGTGATATTGAGAAGATGCACAGTGTGAGATAAAGCTCAGAAAAGTGTAACAGATGATGAAGAAAACATGAAACAGAGAAGAATGACAGAACGAGTTGATGCAGAGCAGACTTGCTGAATAGACAGAGGAAGAGAAGAACAGAAGAACAGTTTGTAGAAGACCAGATTTACAGAAAAAAGAAAGATTGGTAAGAATTGATTCATCTGCATAGTTGAATGCTTATTTATTTATTCTATTCTAGGGAGGTTGGGAGGTGCTCGGGAGGACTGTTGTCCTCAGAGGTTCAAGTGAGAGCTTGAACA
>CBVK0100462737.1:0-12094 GCA_900067695.1 Picea abies
TGTGTATTGTGAAGATTATGCTGGATATTTTATTGTTATTCTGTTATTTCTAGCATTTCGTTCCTGTTCTGCATATTTTATATATCTGGTATCTTTCATATTACAATCCCCTCCTCTTATTTATGCACTATCCACAGTGCATCATACACCCATATACAACATAATTTTCAAAAATCTTCAAAAATATGTGGGTATTATGTCCGCATTGCATCCTCATGCTCCCAAGTAGTGTCCTCAGGACTGTACACGGTCCATTGAACCTTTACAAGGCCTATGGTTCGATTTCAGATTTGCTTGACTTTCCAGTCCAAAACACGCATCGAATGCACTTGAAAACTACCTTCTTGCTCCACTTGAATCACATTCCAGTCAATAACATGATTAGCATCATGTATATATTTCTTTAGCAATGATACATGGAAGACATTATGAACAAAAATAGATGCAGACAATGCAATCATATAAGCAACTGGACCAATCATCTCTAGGATTTCAAATGGCCCACAAAATCTGGTTTCCAACTTGGCACAACTTCCTAGCTTCAGGGAACTCCTGCTAGCTTTTACTTTCAGGAAGACATGACCACCCACTTTGAATTATATGTGAGTTCTATTCTTATCGGCATAATTTTTCTGTCTAACTTGGGAAGCTTTTAAATTCTGCTTAAGTTTTATCATTTGGTCCTCCATCTTCTTGAGAAACTCTGGCCCAACTACTGTCCTATTAGCTGGATTATCCCAACTTACTGGAGTATTGAAATTTCTTCCGTAAAGTGCTTCAAATGGGTTCATCTTAAATGATGCTTGATACCCATTATTATAAGCGGATTCTACCATGTGTAGGTAGTCTTCCCATTTCGATGGTTTGTCCATCACATACATTCTCAATATATCTTCTATCACTCTATTCACCCTCTTTGTTTGTCCATCAGACTCAGGATGATAAGTTGTACTAAAGTTCAGATTCATTATGAATCCTTTGAACAATCCTTTCTAGAAATTCAAGGTGACTTTCAGGTCTTTGTCGGACACAATTGTTTTAGGAATTCTGTGCAATCATGCCACTTCCTTCATAAAAATATCAGCAACATCTACTAACTTGTGATTAGTTTTCAGTGGAATAAAATGGGCATCTTTTGTAAGCTTTTCCACCACCACCATGATCGAATCATGCAACTTTCCTATTCTAGAAATTGTCTTAATAAAATCCATTGTCACCACTTCCCACTTCCATTCAGGAATGGGTAAAGGTTGCAGCAACCCTGTTGGGTGCCTATTATTAGCATTAACTTTCTGTCATTCCATACATCTAGCGATGTACTCAGCGATATCTCTCTTCATACCTGGCCAAAAGTAATGGCTCTTCATTACTGCCATGGTTTTCTGATATCTAGGGTGTCCTGCATAAGGAGCATTATGCATTTCATGCAAAATCATACATTTTAAGTCCTGGAAATTTGGAACAAAAATTTTGTTCTTGTGCAATAGTATTCCATCTATTCCGAAATTATAATTATCCACCTTTTGTGACATCTTACCCTGCTATAGAATTACTACCAATTCTCAGTATTACGGATCTACATTTGCAGCCTCTAGAATTTTTCTTTTAATATCAGTCTGATACATGATAGTAGTTGTATCATGTAATTCATCCACCTTCCTGCTGAGTGCATCAACCACTTTATTCTCTTTCCCCTTGATATGATTTATATAAAAGTCATATTCACTTAGAAATTCTAACCATTTTCTTTGCCTAGAATTTAGATTTGGTTGATCAAATAAATATTTCAGACCATTGTGGTCTATTCTTAGCTCAAACCTCTTTCCCATGAGGTAGTGTCTCCATTTCCTCAAGGCATACACTATGGATGTCAACTCCAAATCATGAGTGGCATAGTTTCTTTCATGATCCTTCAACTTCCTTCATTCATAACATATAACAAACCCATTTTGACTAAGGACTCCACCAAGTCCTTCATTACATGCATCAGTGCATACGATGAAGTCTTCATCTGGGTCTATGATCCTTAATATTGGAGAACTTGTCAATAATTGTTTCAAGTGTTGGAAACTCTCCTCGCAATCCAATGTCCACTAAAACTTCACTCCCTTTCTTTGCAAAGAAGTGATTGGGTGTGCAATCTTTGAGAATACTTCAATAAATATTTTGTAGTATCCTACAAGACCAATGAATGATCTCACCTCTATCACATTCTTCAGTGCTGACCATTCTCTAATGGCCTCTATCTTCTCAAGATCCATTGCTATCCCATCCTTTGAAATGATATGCCCCAAAAAATGAATCTGTTTCTGATAAAATGAGCACTTTCTCAATTTGGCATACAACTGATGTTCCCTTAATACTTGCAACACCATCCTCAAATGATGTTCATTCTCTTCCTCTGACTTGGAATATATAATAATGTCATCTAAAAAGACAATGACAAACTTGTCCAAATACTCTCGAAAAACACCATTCATTAAGCACATGAAAACAATTGGTGCATTAGACAACCCAAATGGCACCACTATGAACTCATAATGACCATACCTTGTCCTGAAGGTGGTCTTGCTGATCTCTTCTTCTTTAATCCTTACTTGATGGTATCCTAATCTGAGATCTATCTTTGAAAATATCTTTGCATCCTTCAATTGATCAAAAAGGTCATCAATCCTTGGCAGAGGATACTTGTTCTTAATAGTCACTTTATTCAATTGTCTGAAGTCAATGCACAATCTTAGTGTTCCATATTTATTTCTCACAAACAAGACTGGGGCACCCCAAGGTGACACGCTTGCGCATATATACCCCTTCTTTAGAAGTTCTTCAAGCTGCATTTGCAATTCCTTCAATTCTGGTGTACTCATTATGTAAGGAGTCTTTGATATTGGCGTTGCTCTAGGAATTAAATTTATAGAGAAATCAATGTCTCTTATTGGGGTTAGTCTGGGTACGTCCTTGAACACATCTTCAAAATCTTCTAGGACTACATAATCTTCCAAATTTGGCACCTTATCTCGAGGTGTCTCTGCCAAATGAGATGCCATAAATTGACACCCTTCTCTGTAACATTTCTTCAGCTGCAATGCTGAAATTTCTCTAATGATTATTTTCCTGGGAATTCCCTATACTTTCTTTAGTTTCCCTTTCTCATCTAGGAAAGTAAATACTTTGTCGTGATAGTGTAAGAGAGTGTGATGTTGGTCCAACCAATCCATCCCAATTAGAATGTCATAGGAATCTAAAGGCAAGATGTTTAAATCTTCCTTGGTGTTCAGTCCATTCATGTCTATGAGGCATGACTTAACCATCTCATTAAATTTTCTTCTATCTCCTATAGCCGGTTGCACCAATTAGTATTTCCCATTCTTGCTTATTGGAAATTGCAAAATTTCCACCATCATAGGGTCTATATAACTATGAATAGCTCCTGAATCAATTAAAATAGCAATGGTTTGGTTGTTGATCATACCTTCCACTTCAATCATGTGGGATTGATACTCTGCTTTCTTGTTGTCCAGGGATGCATAAATCCTTGGCACATATCTACCCATGTCCTCCACTGTTTCAGCTTGTTGTACATTGTGAACAACTCTTCCTTCTTCACCTTTGTGAGGACAATCTTTGAACCTATGGTCTCCTTTACAACCCCAACATTGCATAGGTGGTTGCTTTGGCCCTTGACTCCCTGTGTTAATCATTCTGGGTTCTTTAGGCATTTTTTGTCCTTGTGGATTATTTCTAAAGAATGGTGGCTTAGCTCCCTTCTTCCTCTGATCCATCTTGAATTTATTATTGTCTTCCCAATCCTTTTGGAAAGATGGCCTTGCCTTCTGTTGATAATATGCATTTATCTCACCTTATGGTCTCTTCTAATGTCTTGGGATCATCATACTATATTTTGTCACCGCTGAATGATCGCAATCCACTCAAATACCTTTGAATTTTGACTGTCTCATTCTTGATGAAAGAGACATACTTCATAAGTTCTAGAAACCTTCTCTCATATTCATCTATGGTCATACTTCCAATCTTGAGTTCAAATAACTCTTTCATTTTCTTGTCATAGTATCTCTTAGTCAAGTACTTCTTCTCAAAATACTTCTTGAATTCCCTCCAAGTAACACTTTTCTCTTCAATGTGTTGCACCTGCACAATTTGATCCCACCACATGGAGTCTTTTCCTTTGAGTTGATACATAACAATTCTACCTTCTGCATGAGAAGAATAATTATGTAATTGAAAATAATTTTCATGCCCAACAACCATGTTTCTGCATCTTCATCCTTCTTTTTCTCACCATCAAATGTAGGATGTTTGATTTTGTTCATTTCTCCTCGCAACTCATCCACCCCAGATCTCTTATACCTTCTAACAGGGGATAGACTTGAGTTGTTGCCTTCTCTCTTATTGGAATGCCTTGGGGAATGATTGTGATGTCTACTAACACTTTTTTCTTTTCTTTTCTCCTCCAAAGGCTTGTAACTCCTAGATTTACTTGAGCCACTCTCCTTAACCAATTTCTTTTCTATTTCATTCAAGCCCTCCAATAACTTCATGTTGAAGTCATCCTGTTGCTCTTTGTCTTTCATAAGCCTTTCATTATCAACTTTATGGCTTTGGACGTCCTTCTGCAAATTCTTAATGGTCTCAACCATATTCATGTTTTTCATTCCTTTATTCTCCATGTCCATTGGAGTTCATTCCTTCAATGCCCAAATGGACATCCACCCCTCTACTCTCATCTTCTTGACTGTAATTCCCATGTTCTTCTTCCATTCCTATGGAATCCTCACTAGTCTAATCTTATCTAGTTGTTGTTAATTCTGCAAAACGTGCAGCCATTGAAAGTTATCAGGCTAACAATTCAATAATTCATGAGAATATGCACCATTGGTTCAATATATACATCAAAATTATCTCTCCCGATTTCCTGGTGTTATCACCATGACAATTCTAGATAAGACCCAATTCTTGAAAACAAAGATGCGTAGTGCCTTCAGAGATACATCTGTGCAAGAAGGTGGATTGTCAAAACCACTTTCACCAAGATGCAGTATCACGTGTCTCAACATGTCAAATCCACCACTCGTGGAGCAGGCGACGGCTAGTCAGATCATCCTGCTTCACTCGTTCGATACTTCACAGCCATGTGACGTCAGTTGAATGCCACCATCTAATGACCTGAAAAGTTAATCATTCGAAATGGATTAGTCGAGCATGGAAACCCAATGCTCTTGTACGTAATCCGTCCATGCTTCATAATTAGAATTCTATAACTACCAATCCTCAAGTATGAAGGTATCTACGTATCCATAACTGAAGTAATCTCCAAGCTGTTCAAATTTGTGCTTTCTGTAAAATCATTTCGGTATCCACAACCTGAGATACATGGACAAGTATAAATCGAGTGAGACTGGTTATTTGAGCAACATGCTAGACTTTCCTGCGAATAAGGAGGAAAGGGTCCTTGCGCACATTCTAGCAGCTAAATTCCACACAGATCCAGCTATACAATCATGGTTGGAAGTCATTCTGAATCCCACTATGAAGGATTTAGTCATCAACAGGCCAAACTCTAAGAATAAAAGGAGAAAGCGACAGAGGAAGGAGGAATCCATGACTGAGGCGACCGAAAGTGTCAGAGAGAATCAACCAGTTTGGTTAGATTCTTTAAAGGAGGATATTGCTAAGCTGAAGTGAGTATTCAACTAAGATTAAGCATATTTCACTAAATTTTTGAACAACTGGTATCAGAGTATGGAGTACCAGAGATGATAGGCCTGTTCTTAAATAACCTTTTTTACAACAGGCTAACTGTTGTCACCCCCCTTTTGTAATTTTGCGATTAATACGATTATATAAATACAAAAGTGGATTTTAGAATGTTTATTATGAAATTCTATCTGGTGGTGTTATGAATCTTGTTTTATTTTATAGTATGCTTTTCTTGTAAACTTATATTTCACTATCATCTGTCTAAATCGGAGGAAATCTAAAACTCATAATTCTTTTTAATTAATGCTTCAATGTGGTTGTGTGTTTCTTTCTCTTCTAATATTATGCAATTTAAACTCAGACTCATCGCCTTTAAAGTGACTTTGCATGCACTAAACTTTGAACTGTGCATTTATATTTATCATGCATAGCAACATCACAAGGTAAAACACTTTTATGCACACCTATATCCACTATGTATTTCTTTTCCGTCATGTCGACAACTTGCGCGCGATACTTTTTGCGTTGTGTGCCAATATCCACTACGCATAGTTTTGGTATCGCTCAACGATACTCCATATGCATTTCTCCCTATGCATTTCACCATGTCAAGTTCAACATGTTCCATCATGCATGATTATCTACGTGCACCATTGAACACACTGTCGCGAGACAACTTATACTCATACTATGCGCGTACCAACAAAACTCCTTTGTGTTAAGTAATACTTGCACACCCCATGTGCACATTACTATGTGCGTGCTCATTGCGCAAGTCTAAATTTAGTGTGTGCATTTGAACATAGTAATCTTCCGTTGGGCGCCACAATTTACTGTGCACACTTGCACGCCAACGTTTTCCACGAGGTGCCAAAATTTACCGCGCACGCCAACACGCCAACATTTTCCATGGACACTCCATGACTTGAATTTTGGTCACTTTGAAGTTACTCTTCTGTGAATGTTCGCTTCAACTGAACCCCTCTGGCCCATCCAGGCTCAGTTTTGAACTGAAGCTCTGATACCAATTTGTAACGTTCCCCCGGCCACCCGCAGGCCAGGGGACTCCACTCCAGAGAAATCTCTTATGCTCTGACACCAGTTGGTAACATCCCCAACCTTATACAGGCTCAACCATGCTACTCTAGGGAACACTTTCGTTCTCTTACCGTGGAACATATGGTAACATACCCATTAATCAACTGAGCTATGCCACATAAATTTTCTCTTAAAACTACATGCAGCTTAAACATGTACATACAACACTCTTGTGGAAGCATTATATATAAACATAAACAAACCATTACATTCTGTAATATATGAATTTATACTAAAATAATAGTAACCACATATATGTAGCATATACAAGTAAATACCCATAGACATACAGGCAATTATAATCACATATATGATAAATCATAACATAAGAGCATAAATAACAATGCAACATATCATTTTATCATACGATTGGTAATTATCTTGGAAAAATTTTCACCAACTACATATAGATTGTCCACGAACCTCCCATCCTTAGACTATATTGTTCATCACTCTCAACAGTGAGTCACCCCGGAGATGGGACTGAACTCCACCCGGGTAAAGGGTTCCTAACCATGCTAAGGCTCATGGACAACAAGAGAGACTCTGTCTCAAGCGCTTACTCAACTAATAGCCTACAACCTCTCATTCCCCACATGCCTGTCCCACCCAAGGAAGTGTGCCCCTTATCTTCTCAATAGTCCCTCGACTGCCCTCACTTCCCTTCCAGGGCTTCAGCAATAGGCCAGACTGGAAGTCTCAGAGCGATGTAGCTGCAGTTTAGCACCTTCAGGAATCAATCCCTAGCAATTCTCACGCTCAGAGAATTTCTCACGAGCTTGAAAACCTGCTTCTTGAATCCCACTCCAAGCTAACCAGGTACACCAATTGGAAAAGGATATGGGAACATGATCAGAAATGGAGAAATGGATGTCTCAAGGATAATGGACTATGTGAGTGAAAATGGTCATGGAATCATTGACTGGATAACTGAGTGAAGGAAGGAATCACTATGAAACTCCTCGTGAAACGGATGGTGAGAATGATGATCCAAACTACTGGTAAAAATCCCCATGAAAGTGACCAAATGAGCTAAGTCCCCCCCCCCATGATATGAATGCATGTCCCCAACTTGACACTTGTCATATCGAAAGTTACTTTGGTCCACTTGTCCCCAACTTTATAACATAGGATAAAATAATTAACCATACTTTATGCTTTAGGAAATATTGATATAATATTCCCTTGACGTTTGGCTCTCCCTTTCCCTAACTGGTGAATTTCAGTCCCCCATCTCTTTTATCATGGTCATTCTGCGCGCAGCGATGTATTTTATATTAATCATGAGTCATGTACAAAATAGGCGCATTGGCCTTTAACATCTAGGCATTCTAGCCTAATACCAAAACATAAGCATCTCAACTTATAATAACTGGCTCACCAACCTATAACACATATCATATACATGAGGCTCATTGTTGTCCATACTGCGCACACTTTAGTTACTGCACATGGTATTCAGTGATGCGGGCGTGCCCGCTAGGCACGTCCGCTCACAGGATATTTCCTCCTTCCTCAGCCCAAAGAACTGAAAGGTTCTTCTATTTCCCTATCAGGAAATTTTCACCCACAACAACTCTCTCATCGGGTCTCCCTTTCTTCTAAATCGATGCTGGCCTTTTACTTTATTATCGGGGTTCCTCCTATCGGGATTTTGGCACCTTCGATGTCCAAACAACTTGTTTTACTGATCCCCGATCCCTGCTATGCTCCCCTGCTTCCTTAGCCTCCCGAGCTAAGCCTTTAGTCCACACGACCTCTTTCCATAAGATCGCAGCCTTATATTCCTTCTCATCGGGGTTTTGGCTTCAAAATCCCAATGCACTCCAATTTTCGTTAGCCCTCCAGGCTAGACTCCTGGTCCACATGACCTCCTCTATATGACCGCAGTCATACCTCCCATCCGGGTTTCGAGCTTTTCAATGCCACAATGCATTGGCTCACGAGATTCCCAATTCATCAAATCCCAACTCTCCGTTTTTCTGACAGTTGTCTCCCCAAACGGACGGTCCAGATTATATTAGGGTTTTTCACTATGAACTTCCCCGATCTCCTATCCACAGGAATGCCGATATCCTGACTCTCTTCGAGTATCTGACATGCGTCCCAAGTCGATGAACGGTTAAGATCAACCCTCGGGTTTTCGAGACTTTCGATGCCCGAATGACACAATTCCTTTTTCAACTTAGAACCCCGGTCGCCAAATGTCGACGGGCTCTCGATGATTGCCACGTGTCTCCACTAATCGACGATTTAGATTGATTCCAAGATTTTCACTATGAAAGTTCTCGATCACTCGTCCTCGTGACTCCCGATTTCTCGATATGTGAAACCCCGATGAGCCAACCCTCTTTTTAGGATTTCTCCTCTGGTTCACGAGCTTAACCCTTGCGCAAATTCTGTCAGATCCGACAACTGATGGGTATCTGCTCAAGATCTGACGACTCATGATCCCTGGAGCTTGAACTCCGAACGAGGTCGTAACCTCCTCGCTTTATTGGCAGATCCAATGACTGATGGGGTTTTGCAAATCTTTGTCCACAATATCCTAACCGTCGATCTCCTCCTCTTGGATGTCTTCTACGGGTGAACCCAGTATTCCTCTTTGAAAACTGGTCCTCCTGCGCATAACTTTGCAGTGCCTATTCAAACACTCCAACGGCACAAACTCCCTGTGCTTTCCTTCGACGAGCTTGGAAGCCTTGTACTTCCTGACCTTCACACAATTCTGAGTCTTTGAGAAGACCCTTGTGCGCACTCCTTGCGGCAATCCTCGAACACTTCCAAGTGTTGAGTTCTTTTGACTCTGCGCACACCTGCAACATCAGTCCTTCAATGCTTCACTTAGATTTACAACTGAGACTCTCCTTAGCCTGCGCACTCCTTACACAGCTCCTATAACCCAATTTCACTTCTGGGTGAACGAGAACAAGACTTAAACTATCTGAACCTTCTGTCAATGCACTCCTTGTAGACGACTTCAACTACACTCCTTGCAGGAATCCTTGCTCAGATAGAGAAACAATTGAAACTCATTCCACTTCCTCTCAGACTTCAATTTCAACACATGAAATCATATACACAACATAACAACAAATGCATAACAGGAAGTAAATACTCATGAGCATAGCATTCAACACACATACACAGAGAACAAACACAAAACCATGGAGTTGAATCAATCTCTTCTATTAATTCAAGCCCTGTACATGGGTGTTCTTCCACAACTCTCTGCTTCTCTTCTCTATGCTCCTGATTATGTTACAATGCACAATGAGGGTGTCTATATCCCATTTCCCTCTTTCTTTCTAAAACTATCTAATCTAATATTAAATTCTATCTACCTATTTCATCTCAACATAAATGCCTCTATCTACTTCAGACAAGAGTGGGGCGATCAAGGTCTGATTACATTATACCAAGGTGCCTTCATTAAATGATCTCATTTATATTTGGTGCATCAACCTCAAGGGAAAATTCAAAAAAAATTGGTTGGGTCTGCCCAGTCGTCCTTTGTCTTCTGCGTTGGCTTGCTTGATGTGAGGGATGCTCCTGCATCATACTCCCTCGCTTGAAAACTTTCATGGGATCCTGTCCATGAGCTATTGCATGGTCTGTCCATGCTACAGAATCTCTGCTTCAGTCTCCCAGCTGGCATCGTCAACTGGATGGCCCTTCCACTTGACCAAATATTCAAAGTATTCTTTCCTTCTGGTTTTCTTACCCACTCATTTATCTAGTATATGTTCCATCTATGGCTTCTCTGCAACTGACATCTGCTTCTGCCACTGAACCTCTAACTGTTCATCACTTTTTCCTGCTTCCTCATCTTTGTATGGGTATAAATCTGAGACATTGAATATCGGATAAATTCTGATCCCATCGGGTAATTCAATCTCATAAGAATTTTCTCCCATTTTCTTCAAGACCTTGCATGGTCTGATTTTCTTCATCTTCAATTTATTGTATGTTCCCCTCGGGAACCTTTCTTTCCTCAAGTGTGCTAGAATCAAGTCACCAACCTCAAATTGGAGTCGTCTTTGATGCTAATCTACTCTTCGCTTATACTCCTGACTTGAATTTTGCACTCGCTCCTTCACCCGGTTGTGAAGTTCTTTCAGCGCCTCCACGAATTCTCCTACACTAGCGCTCCTAGTAGCAGTCTGTTCTGAATCTCTCAATTCAGAAACTCCTCTCAGCTGCATGCCATATACAATATGGAATGGACTCTGGCCTGTGCTTCAATTCAATGAGTCATTATACGCAAACTCTGTCTGCGGAAATGTATTGTCCCAACTGTTGTGGTGCTCTGCCACCAAGCTTCTCAACAAATCTCCCAGACTTCTGTTCACCACTTCTATCTATCCATCCATATGAGGATGATAAGATGAACTAAACAACAAGTTAGTCCCCAGCTTCTTACATAAATTCCTTCAAAAGTGCCCTATGAACTTCGTATCTCTGTCCAAAACAATACTTCTTGGTAAGCCGTGAAGTCGAACGACTTCTTTGAAAAATAGATTCACGATGTGCGTCGCATCACTGGTTTTCTGACATGGGATAAAATGTGCCATCTTGGAAAATATATCCACTACCACAAAGATCAAATCAAATTCTCTTTGTGTCCTTGGCAATCCCAATATGAAATCCATGCTAATTTCATCCCACGGATTCTCAGGTATGGGAAATGGTTGATAAAAACCCGCATTCTGCTTCCTTCCCTTCGAATGCTAGAAAATCCTGCATCTGTCCACAAATCTCTTGACCTCTGCTCGCATCCCTAGCCAAAAGTATGATTCTCTCAGCTTCACGAATGTCTTGTCATGACCGAAATTTCCGGCCAATCCTTCGCTGTGTTTCTCCTTTAGCAGATTCTCTCTCATGGAGAAATTCAGAATACATAGTTAATTTCCCTTAAACAACAATCCTTCCTGGATCATGTATTCGGCCCACTGGCTTCTATATCTGAGAATTGGATTCTCAATTGCTTCATACGCCTCCTTGAAGTCTGGATCATCTACATACATGTAGTGTCCCAAAGGCCGAGCCCCATTGCAAAACATGTTCTGAAAGAAATTGTAATTATGTTTATAGGATGGTGAGCCAAGTTTTTATAAGTTGGAGGCTTATGTGTTTGTTAGGCTAGGGAGACTAAGTGTTGAAGGCCAGGAGCCTGCTGTTGTAAATGTAATCAAGCAAAACAATTAATAAAATATAAACACCACAAGGTGCAGACCGACCACGATGAATGAGTGAAGGGGGACTGAGCATCCACAGA
>CBVK0100462738.1:0-12094 GCA_900067695.1 Picea abies
TATATATATAGACAGGATCATCATCACAGGTGAGGTGCTTCCTTTGTATCCATCCAAACAACAGGGGTTAGATCCACGTGATATCTCATTTTATATATGGTGGTGCCCACTCAGGCAAAAGAGAAGCAAGCCATAGCTAGACAAGTGGAGCAGATCACCAATTGGAAGAAAGGAAACTTACAGGCCAAGGATGGATATCACCTACAGGGTTGTGGTAGGTAATAATAACTATGCGTTGAAAGGGAAATTGAGACGGTCTCCGATACGCATGAGAGTCATATAGCAGGCAAAGATAAACAACTACTAGTTTAATTTTAAGAATGTTATTTTGGAATCATATGCCAAAAACAGACTTGTTGGAAACACTTTGGTCTATCAATAGGGCAATAATTCATTAGTCTTAAATTCATTTCCCAATATCTGTGATAGTTCTCAGAGAGAAACAAATGATATAAATAGGTCACAATATAGTGAAAATGATTGCATTAGTGTTGGTCAAATCACAGAGGCAAGGGTGATCCTAATTAGAATGCAAAAAAAAATCTAGATGTGATTCTACAAGACAAAGTCCTCAAACAGAAGATCATTTTCAATCTTTAAGTAATATGAATCATTTTCAATATGTATGTCATTTATATTTATATTTGTGTTAAAAATTTATGTGCTTGGCTTGCAGGTTAGGCAGAGCTGGAGCTAGAGTTGGAAATTGGCCCTCATGCCCATATTTATCTAATTTTATCTAATTTCTGGGTGGATACAGTTCCATTCCTAAGTTGGGTAGGTGGGTAGGTAGGCCCTTAAGGCTCCAGTGCTTCAAATTGAAGCTCTTATACCATGTATAGTGACCGTAAAATACAAATTTTGATACAATTTAACATATAATTCCTTTCAATTTGCATAAATAATTCAATCACCAACATATAAACAAAATATTCAATAGAGATTAAAATCTATCTACAGCATGAAATAACTCAGCCATTCATAATTAAAAGTACTTGCTTCTGATGCTAAATCCCATTGCTTGGGTTCGTCCAATGCTGAAGTTGAAACTATGTCAAACACTTCCCAAAACCATGTTTCCTCCTTGCCAGCTAGGAGCAGCCTGTATGGCTCCCTAGCTCCAGGATACCGTAAGGATATCTTGGCCCCCATGCCCAAAACCCCTAGCAAACCGGTGCCCCCTACTTCTAATTCACCAAAAACCCCCAAAGCCAAACTCCTCACACCAGAGATCTCCACAAAAAATCTCCCAAAGAAATTTATCCTCCTCCTCCAAATGCTTCCTCCTCCCCAAAAGAATGACCCCCCTTCCCGTAAGACTCCTCCCGTCATATTCCCCCTTCACCGACTCTCCCCCCTTCATTAATTTCCTTATCCCTTTATTTATTGCCTTATCTCCCTATTTATTATCTTATCCCCTTATATTTATTATCTTATCTCTATATTTAATATCTTATCCCCATATTTAATGTTTCTCCCCCCCCCCCCCTCCCCCCGTATACGTAAATCTTTAATACATTAAATTATTAACCCTTTTAATTCTTTACTCAATTAATTCATGAGTCAATTAATAATTAATTAATCATTGATAGATATGGACAAATAATTAATAATAATTAATTAGATAATTATTATTTAAGAAATAATTATTGTTTAGCTAACATTTTAGGACAGTCAAATTATATAATTAATTATAATTAATAATCCTATACATCTATTTAAGTAGGGTCATTACAGTGCAACAGGATTCAACTGCTATGTATTCTTCTTCAGCAGTAGACAGAGACACTGCTGATTGTTTTTTGCTTGACCAACTTACAAGACATTCTCCAAGAAAAAATGTTGTTCCACTAGTACTCTTCATGTCATCAACACAACCTGCCCAGTCAACATTAGTGAAAGCATATAAATCAAGTTGATTACCTATAGGATACCACAAACCATACTCCGTTGTCCCCTTAAGATATCTGAAAATTATTTTGACTACAAGTAGATGAGAAGTTTTTGGTGAAGCCTGAAACCTGCCAACTTGACAAATTGCATGCATAATATCAGGTCTTGTAGCTGCAACATAAAGAAGACTACCAATCATAGATCTATATATTGTCTAATCAACATCTTTAGTATCATCAAACTTACTTAATTTACAACCAGTAACCATAGGAGCGCCAATTGGTTTAGAATCTTCCATCTGAAATTTCTTAAGCATTTCATTTATATGTTTGGTTTGAGAAATGGAAATACCTTTATCAGATTGAGTAATTTGCAAGCCTAAGAAAAACTTCATTTCTCCTAGCATGGACATCTCAAACTCTTTCTACATACTTTCAGCAAACTGTTTACTGAGCCTATTATCATCACTACCAAAAATGATATCATCTACATATATCTCAACAAGGATCAAGCTATCATTTTCTTCTTTAATATATATATTACTATCAGTGTTACCTTTCCTAAGTCCTTTTTGCCTCAAGTAATTGTCAAGTCTAGAATACCAAGCCCTTGGTGCTTGCTTCAGCCCATACAATGCCTTTTTCAACCTGTAAACATATTGTTCTTCTTCTTGTACCTGAAAACCATCTGGTTGTTCCATATATACTTCTTCCTCTAAATCGCCATTCAAAATTGTAGACTTTACATCCATTTGGTAAACTTTAATGTGTTTAGAACTAGCATACGCTAGAATCAGTCTAATGGATTCCATTCTTGCAATAGGAGCAAAAGTTTCTCCATAATCTAGTCCTTCTACCTGTGCATACCCTTTACAAACCAATCTAGCCTTGTTTCTAGTTATTTTACCTATTTCATCCATCTTATTTTTGAAAACCCATTTATCCCCTATGACATTCTTATTCAAAGGTCTAGGAACCAATTCCCATGTCTTATTCTTTTCTGTTTGACTAAGTTCTTCATTCATTTCTTTCATCCAATACTCATCTTTAATTTCTTCTTCAATAATTTTGGGTTCAATCAGAGAAAGTAAAGATACATGTTCATGAGTTAAGGTGGATTCTTGCCTTCTGCTTCTTGTTCCAACACTTTCATTTAAGTCACCAATTATCTATTCTTCAGGATGCTTTTTATGTATTCTCTTTCTTGGAGTCTTTGATGGAGTCATGCTTTTGGATGGAGTTGTGCCCTGTATCAAAGTAGGAATTAATTGTTCACTGTCAGCAGCCTTAGTTTTTTCTGTTTCACTTACTTCTTCATCCATCTTATGTTTGTCATATATTTCATGTATTTGTTGATCCTTTTGTTTAGATTTGGACTTGAAAAATGAGGACTCATAAAACCTTACATCTATAGATTCAACAATCTTTCTTAATATGAAATTATAGCATTTATAAGACTTTCTTGAACATGAATATCCAACCAATATGCCTTCATCAGTTCTAGAGTCTAATTTTCCTAGATGCTTGTCAACTCTTTTGATATAACATTTACTGCGAAAAATTCTGAAATGTTTAACACTAGTTGGTTTTCCTTTCCATAACTGATAGGGTGTCTTAAAATGATTGTTTCTCAGCAAGCTTCTATTCAAAATGTGAACAACAGTATGAACAGTTTGAGGCCACAATATATTACTTAGTTTAGATTCTTTGAGCATAGTTCTAGCCATCTCCATAACAGTCCTTTTTTTTCTTTCAACCACTCCATTTTGTTGAGGTGTTTCAGTAACAAAAAAATGTCTTCTTATCCCATTTTCATCACAGTACCTGTTGAATTATTTAGACACAAATTCTCCTCCATTATCTGACCTTAAAAAATTGATTTTCATGTCACATTCATTTTTAGTTGACTCCTTAAAGGTTTGAAAACAACTAAAAGTTTCAGATTTATTTTTCAATAAAAACATCCATGTCATTCTCGTAAAGTCATCCACAAATAGTAGAAAATATATTTCTCCTTTTAATCCTGTTGTTCTCATAGGTCCACATACATCAGCATGTACTATTTCCAATGGTTTAGTTGTTGAATGTTCTTTGGTTTTGAATTTAACTCTTGTTTGCTTACCATGTTGACATTACTTGCAGATAGAACTTGAAAGATATTTTATGACAGGTAAATCTTGTATTTCTTCCTTTTTATTCAACTAAATCAGATTTTCAAAGTTAATGTGTCCATGTCTTTTGTGCCACAACCAACTTTCATCTTCACTCCCAAGATAACATTTTTCTTTTTCTTCATCTAGTATGTAAATGTTGCTTGAAGTTCTTATGGTTGTTCCAACTAGTTTATTTGATTTTATATCCCTGATTTGACATCCTTTTGAATCAAAAATCATAAAAATACCTTTATCACAAGTTTGACTTACACTTAATAATTTATGTTCCATTTCCTCAACCAATAAGACATTTTCAGCCATGATTTTCCTGTTGTTTAGACATACAGTTCCTCTTCCAACTATCCTAGTTGATTCATCATTTCCAAAGGTGATTGTACCTTCTTTTCCTTCTTCTAGTTCAACAAAGAGTTGTTTTCTACCTGTCATATGATTTGAACATCCACTATCCACAACCCATTTTACTTTATGTTTTGCTTGTAGAGCTATAGTGCATTTTTCAGTGTTCAGATTTTCACTTTTCTTTTTCCAATATTTGGTTTTTAGATCTGTGTATGTGGGTTCATTAAATTTCTGAAAACTCATAGGACAACTTCTTGACACATGCCCAAATTTGTTACACTTACAACATTTTGTCTCATATCTTAAGGTGTTAAATTTGTTGTAAGCATAATTTATATTGTTTTGACTAGTTTTACCATGTCCTCTTCCATATTCAAAATTAGACCTTTCATGATTGTTATGTGCGTTTATCTTTCTTGAAAAACTATTTCAAAATGCAGCCTTATGTCCATACTTATAAAAAAATAAACATTGGCCTTCAAACTTGTTTCAATGTCTGCCATAACTTCTTCTATGCACTGTTGAAGCCTAATTTTCTTCTTTCCTTTTTGATTCCATCTTCTTGCTAGTAATTTTCTCATGATTATCCTCTGTACCTGCTTTCTCAACACTTGGACTAGAACATCAATTAGTTACTATAGATTTATAACCAATTCCAGACTTATCATATGTTGATATTTGACTACTAATAATTTGATCCAACACTTGAGAACTATGATTCATGTTATTTTCTTGTACTTTCTTTCTTAATGAGACTACTTCAATTTTTAAACCTTCATTTTCCTTATCTTTTTCTGCAAGCATTTTAGTTAGATATTCTTCAGTCACTCTAGCCTCTTCTATTTTAAGTTTTAAGTCAACTACCATTATTTCAGTGCTCTCAATCAAACCATTTGATTTCTGTAATTCAAACTCTAGATTCTCAATTTCTCTTTTAAAATGTTTGCATTCTCTTCTTACTTTTCTTAATTCACTTAAAGTACTTACCAGTTCAACTTCTAGATCAAATTCACCTTCTTCTTCTTCACCAGGCTGATCATCCTATTTTTCTATAGCCATAAAAAGTTCTACATCTGAACTATCATCATTCTCATTAGATTATGAAATATCACTGTCATCTTTCATATACAGGCTTTTCTTTTTGTAAGTATTTCTTTGAAAAAACTTCTTATGTCTATTCTTGAATTCCTTAGGTTTTCTATCAATGTCTTCTTCATTATCAGTATGCTTATTGTAAGGACACTTAGAAGAAAAATGTCCTATTCTACCACAACCAAAACATTTTAGAGGAAGCTTACCTTTATACTTGCCAGTACCTCTTTTCAGATTTTTAACAAAATTTGCTTCTTCCACATCACCTTTTGACTCCTCATGACTATTGATTTCTACTTCAACCTTTTTCTTATCTTTCTTTGCTAACTTGAAAGCTGCCTCTTTCCTAAAAGAATTCTCACCAGAGGTTCTCATCTCATATGTTGTTATTATTCCATGTAATTCATCCATTTCTAAAGCATCAAGATCTATTTTTTCTTCTAATGTAGATATCTTTGAATCAAATCTTGCAGGAAGTGATCTAAGTACCTTTTGCACAATAATATTATTATTAATTGTTTCTCCTAGATCTCTCATGGTGTTAACTACTTCATCAATACGAAGAAAGTAGGTAGCTATATCTTCAGAGTCTTCCATTTTCAGACTTTCAAATTGACTTCTATATGATTGTAGCTTAGCACTCTTTACCTTAATGTCTCCTTCATATACATTTTTCAATTTATCCTATATTTCTTTTACTGATGCACAATGCATAAATTTAACAAATTTTGATCTTGCTAGACCTCCTAGTATTGCATACATAGCTTTGGAATTACTTGCATAGAGTCTCTTACCTGTAGCATCTATTGGAATGGTTGTTGGGGTTTTATATTCATTTAGTACATACTACCATATATCTACTCCTTGAGTCTGTAAAAACAACTTCATCTTGATACTCCAGAAAGCATAATTATGACCATCAAATAAAGGCAATCCATGTTTTGTAAATTCTGACTTCTTATCCATTATGAATGATAAAAAACTTCCAGTGGTTAAACTAATATCTCGAAGTAACCTACTCTGATACCAATTGTTGAACATGATAATTCAACTGAGAGGGGGGGGCGGTAAATTAGTTGCATGAAATTCTTTCATTTTATAAGTAGATTACTTATTAATTAATAAATCATGTCTTTAACATTTAACTTGCAGTAATACATTTAACCAATAAATATACAATCACATAAATGAAACAGTGACACAGTAATTTTTCATGAGGAAACCCAAAAGAGAAAAACCTCTTCTTCTTATGAATGAAAGGCAAGTTCCAACTCCTCTTTACATTCTTATTTTATCTGAGATACAACCCAGATGAGGTTGCTACCTCTGTTTCTTCAGCACCTACTGAATGGAAGCTACAAATCCCAGATGTACAAGCACCAACTTGTATAGGAGATTTTTACAGTCTCCTCTTTCTCCTCCCTTCCACCCTGAAATCATTCTTTGTCACTAAGAACCTGCAAACCAACTCTTTATCTTCTATGCCAAAGATTAAGCATTCAAATCCTCTCTGTTTTTATATTCATATCGCAATTCATTCTTGAACAAACCACTTAGATTTACCAATGTGTGTATGTGTCTTCCCTCCTCTATATTGTCTCTCTCTTCATCATTTCTTCTCACTATCCCTATGTGAATTTGTTTCAGATCATCTTAATTTTTCAGAGATAAAGTTGAATTATAAATTTTCTCCTCAAATTTTACAGAGCCATATTTCTCCCATAATCCTCTGCAACTATTTTCTTTCCCCAATCACTTTATTCATCTTCCTATATCATCAACGCATACAATCGAACCCTCAGTCTTCAAATAATCAGTTACAATAACTAAATAACTTCCTTAAAGTGATTATTATTGGCCAAGGCATCAAGACAAACAATATCCACATGATCAGTTTAAATATTTAACTAGCATCGTTCGATGAACATACATTTTTTTTGACTCAGCATAGAATAACCCTCAATCACTTCAGCAAGACACTTGTGCTTAAACCATATGCCCATTGGCTATGACCATGGGCTTAATTAAAATGTGTTTCGCATTTCGGCATTTAGACATTCCTGTGATGAAGTGTCTAAACACTCCAAGTCACGATCCCTGAAATGGAGCTTAGCTACTCTAGATCATTCCCCTCATATGACCAATGGCGGTAACCATAGCCTACGCCAAAAAGGCACTTCCCATTTTGGCATTTCAGCGTTTAACATTTCGGCATTTCAACATTTCGACATTTTGTCATTTCGGTGTTTAGCATTTCAGATTTCAACATTTCAGCATTTCGACATTCCTGTGATGAAGTGCTTTGACACTCCAAGTCACAATCCCCGAAATCCGCTTTTCTCTGATCGACGGCCCATGGTCTTTTGTGATCAGATGGTCCTGATCTCATTGGGACTTTGTGTTTCGCGATTTCACGTATCGCGATATCAGAGGTTGGAGCACCTCCTTTCTTTGACTTTCTAGTCAACAAAAAGTTCATCTGTGACCATGTGTCCTGCCCGAAGATGGATGGTCCTCTTGCTTTCAGGATTTTATAAGCCCTCTTCACATTAAAGAACATGTAGGTTCTCCTGGATCTAACGACGGTCAACCACATGTCTTTCCTGAAGATGGACGGTCCTCCTGCTTTCGGGATTTTATAAGCCCGCTTCACATTGCACTTTAAAGAACATGTAGGCTCTCCTGGATCTGATGACGATCGAACCCTGCGGTTGAATCTAATGCCCAAGATCCGTTCTCTTCTACTGCGTGCTCCTTCTGAATTCCCAAGCATCGTGCAACTGCTTCTCTCAGTCTTATGGATGATTTAAGTTTTGCATTAATGAC
The DNA here is from genome assembly GCA_900067695.1 of Picea abies. Taxonomy (NCBI): domain Eukaryota; kingdom Viridiplantae; phylum Streptophyta; class Pinopsida; order Pinales; family Pinaceae; genus Picea; species Picea abies. The sequence continues at coordinate 8,324 of CBVK0100462738.1, forward strand.
AAAACCAAGCCCTGTGAAAACTGACCAACAATAGGGTGTGTGTGGTAGGTGAGGCCCCATGCAAAACCCATGATCCATAAAAGCAACAAATAGGGCCTAAGACCTATGGTTTTGACATGAGAGCATGGATTAGTCTTGGACACCCATCCTCAGTTGACCAAACATCAAAATGGTCCCTTTACACCATTTTTACAAAAAGGATTCCCTTCATAAGTTCTAATATAGTGGTTTAAAGTCATATGAATGGTGCATGAGCCTTGAAAACCAATAGTTATATGCTAATTCCCTATTGTTTTTTTCATGGACCATGGTTATAGGGCCTTATAGCCCATTTTTCATGCACCAAACCTTTGAAGGGTTCCTATATATTTTTTATGGGAAAAGTATTCCTTCATAGGGACTATGTAGTGTTATTGGACCTTACACATGGTGCATGATCCCTAAAAGAAAAAATTAGGGATTAATATATATTCCATGTTTGGCCCCAACTATGGGTTAGGTCATAATTCCCATCCCTAATACATTAATCCCTAAATTTATGCACATATATCTCTCTCAATTAAATTTTTGGGCCTAAGTGGTGCTTAAATTCCACATGCATGATCCATGAGTCATAAAATTAGTAGTTATATACTAAGATCCTAGTGTTTGTCCCTAGGCAATGGTTTAGGACCCAATAACCATGTATTATGTGATAATACTTGAAATTTTCCCTTATCACAGTCATAGGTGAAAGATTCCATGTAAAGGGATTGTGTGAAATCCCAACACATGGTACATGATTCTTATAAGAAGTAGTTAGGGCATGCTATCACACAAGTTGTAGGTTGAGAGAAGCTTGGACCAACCACCAAATGGCAACAATTTTGAGAACACCTACCCACTATCACCTTAGGTAGGTATTCTCGTCACTTTAGAGATGGTAGAATCACCTCAGGGGGGAATCCTAGTGACCCTATGGGGAACTACGATGGAAAATGTGATGTATGAATGGATGCCCCTAAAGGTCAAGTTACTAATTGTGGAAAATGTCTTGAGATGGGTCTTTGTGGTAGCTAAGGGTTTCTAAGAAGTAGTAGACCTTGCAAATATTGGTTGTACATGGTCGAGACATAAGGAAAACAAAGATACAATACCAATCATATGATGGAAAATAAAGTCAAGATTGATGTACCTAAATGAAGCATTTAGTAGTAGTATATATCAGAAGTGAAAATTATAATGAATGTTGCAAACAAGTTGCTAAAAGTCTAGTTGAAAGAGCAAGAGATAAACTTGAAACAACTACATCTACTCAAGTAAGATAGAATTATATTTTAGCAATGAAACAAGGTTGTTAAAAAATATGTTTGTGGAAATATTTTGCATCCTTATGGATGCAACAAACAAGCTATTACAACAAGAAAATTAGCCACTAAAAGCTCCCCAAAGTCTACCAAAAAATGCGTTAGCCCTAGTAGTTTATGTGGGAAAAATTTTAGCAACTTTTAGTGGTTGAATTAAGAGTTATTTGAGAAGATTGATTAGGGTTTATGTAAATGTGTTGAACCTACACAAAATATATCTAGCTAAACAATAATACACACATTTGCAGAGAGAATTTGAGAAAGAAGAAGAAGGAGAGAAAGAATGAAATAATTATCATTAACCGTATTCCACACTCAAAGAGTGAATAATTTACAATAGATATAGGATAAATGAGTAACTAATGAGCCATAGTGGTGGTCTAGAGTGATCTGGAACACACCAACAATTACATGAGTGAATTGCCACCTAGTCTAGTCTCTCAGGCAGTTACGGGAGTGAACTGCCACCTAGTTGAGTTAACTAGTCAACTAGTCTTTAGTTAACTGACTAAATAGAGTGAAGTGAGGAGATTAGGGAATCATGAGTAATGTGCTAGTCCAGTGATGATCCCAAGGAAAATGCACATTAGCATGGTGATGATCCCAATTTTGAATGGTGACAAAACCAATGCAACATCTAGACTCAACTCAACTAGTCAAACTGAAGTGTCAACTGAACAGAATATTCTCTAGGTGGAATATTCTCCCCTAAAATATACGAGACTAGATAATGACTAATTATGACTAATAAACAAGGAAAAACCTTAGGAAAAATAAATCCTATGTGTGTGTGAAGTAACTCCAATAGTTTATGCATCCCTAATGGTTGTATATGAAATTTTATAACAGAAGCAAGAAATACTTGAGAAAATATGACTCCCTAGTGGCTCAACCAAGCTTATAAGGAAAATAATTGAATCCAACTTAGACAACCTTCAAATCATAAAATTTCATGTTAACCAATGCAATATTTTATTTGTCCAGTGCAATTATACTAGTGCCTTTATCTATTGGGCTTTGGAGTCAAGTAAATAAATATCTAAATAATACTATCTCCTTGGGGGTGTAAACCCTCTTACTCCCCAAGGCAAGAAAAAGTTAAGCTAGGAGATACTAGGAGGGTGTAAACCCTTTTACTTCTCCTAGTAAAACCTTGTGAAACAAATAAATTCTAGAAAAAAATGATAGATAAATGGTGGGGTTGTAAATCCTTATACTCCCCTAGAAATATAGAAAATCAAACTTGTGACTAAGAAATGAAACATCAACAAGATAAATCCTTACCTAGCTCAATAAATGACAAGATAAACCTCTCCTTACGAAGATAAATCCACCACACATGCCAAAGAAAAGATCCAATAAGGGTAGCACACTATTGCTTCCACCAATAGCATAAAGAAACCAAGAGAAAAGAGGAAAAGAGAAAGAATGTTTCCCAAGGAGGGCACAAATTTCAGCCAAGTACTTCTCACAATGGGAGAGTTATGTTATGAAAAGAGATTCACGTGATCTCTATTTATACAAAATGTCTAAAACATAGTTTTTCCACTTAATTAGGGTAAAACATAATATAAGGGGTCAACAACCCTTATTTTAACCCTTTACAAAAAAAAAATATTTAATTTTCACTTTTGCACATTAGAAACCCTAAAGTGAGATGACGTCATCCCTTTAGGGGACGTTTTGACATTTGGAGCAAGTCGTTGGAGAAGAAAGTTGAGGTCATTGTGGCTCCTAGAGCCTCCTCTTCATGTTCCAAGGTCAATCCATGTCTGATCTAGTAAAATGATGCTAAGTGTCAATGTGCAACAACTCCATCACCATAAACCCTAGCCCTAGGTGACCCTAGCCCTAGGTGATGTCATGCCTCAAGAAATGACATTTTTCCCCTCCTAGGTAAGTCATTTGGCATGTGAGGGATAGGTCATGTATTCTAAGGTGTATTCTAGGCCTCTAAAGGAAATTCATCTTGATCCGACATGTGGGCCCATAGAATCCAAACTGTGGGCTTCAGGCCCCATGGAAGCGCAAGCTAGGCTTGTTCCTCTAGAATTTTCCACCAAAGGAGGTCTTTGTTAGAAAAACAGGACCGCGGAGCAATAAAATAAAAAAAATGCAGAAACAAAACATAAGAGACACACAATACAAGAGAGACACAGATTTACGTGGTTCACCCAGTGTGGGCTACATCCACCAGAGAAATTTCCAGGTCCTTCCTTTATTATTATCCAACAAATGAAGGGATACAACCTACAGCAAAACCAGTTGTAACTTCCTCTTCTTTCTCTCACAGTCTCCTTTCTCAGAATACAATATTCACCATCATCCATAGCTACAATAAATTTCCCTCATAAAAGAGGGTTGCCTTCTAGGGAAAAAAACCCTAACATAATCTCTACCGTTAGATCTGCGACCTTATAATGAA
>CBVK0100462739.1:0-12093 GCA_900067695.1 Picea abies
CCTGCTGAACCGCTCTTCCGATCTCACCCTTCCCTGGAAGAGGCTCCATCAAAAAACATTTTCCAAATGGGGGAGATGGGGGGAGAAAATTCATGAGGAGTGGTGGGCTACTTTCTGAGTTTAAGAGGAGGCTCAGGAGCATGAGTGAGTTGTAGTAAACTGGAACCTAAATCAGTGTCCAAGGAAAAAATGGGATGGTTTGTAGGATTGGCTTCATCACTGATTATATAGGCCAATTGGGCTTCTCTGTATAGCCTCTTATGCTCTCCTCCAGACACTGGGATACTAGCATAGGTTAGGTCCATATGTAGAGTTCCCCCCAGTCTTTTTATCCAAGATCTCGATAACAACATAGTGAACTTGGGGGGGACATCAGCCACTGCAACATCCATGACCACACTTTTCATGGGCAATTGAAACAAGGTCACGACCAGGTCTTTGATGACTCCTAGACATTGAACTTTCCTGGAGTCAAAAGAATAGAGGTCATGATAGGCTCAGGTGACCTCTATTCCTAATTATTCCATGAAAGTTTTGGGCATGAGGTTGTGAGAAGCATCTGAATCCATCAAATAGTTGTGCAGTACCTTGTCATGTATGTTCAAGGAAGTGTAGAAGGGAGGGGATGAATCATTCTTGTCTTCTACCATAGGACCTAGAATAATTGCAGGCTTTTCATCTTGCAAATTGATGGAGTATGTGGGAAGGCATGGGGCTTCAGACTATAACAGCCCAGAGAAGCATTTTTTGAACTCTTCATGTTTAATCAATTTGGTGAGGGGCACGGGGATCCTAATCTTTTGAATTTCATGCTCAAAATTAAAAGAATGTGTAAGCTTCAAGATTTCTCTTACTTCAGGAACATGACTCTGGACCATGGGAGAGAGGGGTTGGGCCTTCTTACCTTTTTTACTGTCTGCTACTTCACTAGCAGGTTTCTTTGTTCTAGAGAACTATTCAGGAACATCAGGTGCTGCTATCTTTTTCTTGGACCTCAGGTTATACCTGCCTTGGCTGCTACTAGCCTTGTCTCCCTTGCTAAGTTCATTTGGCTGAATGTCCATGAGAGATTCCTCATATGTTGATTGAGTGAGATGAGGAAAAGGAGGAGTGTCTTCGAAGCAGTGGATTTCAGGATCAAGCCCATCTGTTTCCCCTTCTTCCTCATCGGCCACCAAGTTATTTTGAAAAGGGGGCTGAATTTTCTGGTCTTCTCTATCTCTTCCCCTCTGGTCTCTTTGCATAGTCGAGGGAGAAATATTGTTTAGCTGCCTAAAACATCCTTTGCTTTCGGAGTTGTGAGGATTTTTGTATGTTTTCCTTCCCTCCACCTTCATTCTCTCCATCTCTGCAGATAGATACTTCACCATCTTGGTCAGTTCATCCATTTGAGGGTGAGGCACCGAGGGGCTAGAAGTTGAGGCTTCAGATCTTCCCTTTCTCCTTTCTGCATCAGCCTTGTTTCTCAGTCTATTAGTTGCTAATACATTAGATTCCACCTCTATGGTTTCATATTGCATCTGAGCTAAGGAGGTGGCTCTCCTTTCTCTCAATAGAAGATAGAAATCATGGCTGAATGCACTAGCATAAGAAATTTTGGCAGAGGCTTCTAAGGGCTTTATCTCAGTAGGAATCTAATTATACATCTTATTGAATATTTTGGAGAAGTCAGAGATAGACTCTCCTTCCATATTCTTCAAATACCTGAACTCTGTCATGTAATACATGAAATCCTTCTTATCTCCCCACTGCCTCAGGAAAGCGCCATATAGAGCTTCAATTCTAGCAATAGATCCGGGGGCCAATCCACTAAACCATTTCCTCACCTCACCATCCAGGCTCTAGACAAAGACTCTCATCCAGACATCCTCATTTACAATGTTCAGGTTGTCTACATAACTATAGAAAGTAGCCAGGTGCTCTTCCACAATTATGTCCTCTTGCCCAGTGAACTTGGGCATATATTTCAGGTAATCTCCAGGAGGGAGAGGATTCGCAGGTTGAGGCAGGACTAAGGGAGCATATATGGAAGCTACTATGGTGTCCATTCTACTTAGAGGGGGATTAGAACCAGCCATAGGAATATTAGGTGGAGGAGAACTTGGAGGAGAAGGATTTCGTGAAGGGGCTACTGGGAACAAGTCTCTAAGTGGAATGGGAAACGATAGGGGATTTAGGGAGAAGGCTAACGGGCTTAAGTCAGCAGATGCTTCTCTTCATGCAAAAGTGGCAATAGTAATAAGAGGAGGAGTGGTAAAGATAGGAGTGGGGAAATCTTCTGTGGTCCTGGGTTTACGCCAAAGTAGAGCTTCAGGGGAGAGGGGAGTGACAAGGATTTCTCCCTCCAATCCTAGACCAGGAGGGGAAAACTCAGCAGGAACACTCCCGAAATTTAGGAAATAGGAAACCTCAGAAAAAGGTCTGTTAAGAAACTGAGGAGGAGAAAATGGAGTTCCTACAGAAGGAAATGGTGGATTACCTGGTTCGGCGGTGGAAGCTTCTCCTTCAGAGGCCTTTCCTTTTCTGAGAACCAACTCTGGATCAGTTTTAGGTGTAGCTAGAGGCAGTTGTGGATGGGACCGCGTGTGTCTGCCTCTGAAATCCACAATTAACATGGTAGGTTTTCTACAGTGGATTCGTCACAATAGAGTTGCCAGGTGCACAGTGGAAATCTTCAAAGGCTCTGATACCTGATGCACCTTCATAATCAGAGGCTCAATGTGGTTCAATCCTAGGGAAAATTTTCAACTTCGTCCCCGACAACGGCACCAGAAATGTTAGCGTCAGAAGTCAATCCTGGATTGCTTGCAGGAGCAGATCCCAATGCCAATCAGTTTTATGTCACGATAGTTTTAATGGGTGATCAAATGGGTAGAGATTCAGGTGGGTAGATCATGATCGCCCAAAAGTGCCCGTTCATTAAAATGACGCGCCTTCCCTCAAAACTTTGGGAAAGTGGGTTTTTTTGGATCTTTTTTCTTCACCCAAGGGATGCTTCTTCAGGAGAGTACCCTAGTCATAATTATGTGCTAACACTGAGCAACAACATCAGATGCATTCATTATACATTATAACAACAACACTAAGCAGATAAACAACATATTTGACATCGCACAAAGCACATCAAGACACAAGATATACATAGTTCACCCCAGTGTGGGGCTATGTCTACCAATGACTTCTTCTTTTTTATTAGTCTTCAGTATTCTTACATTCATCTTCACATGTGAAGAAAGTCACAGATCAAAACTCCACAAAGGATAGGAGATCTGCGTGTTGCACGCCAGATCCTCCTTCCCAAAATCAGGTCAAAGCACAGAGCCTCACTCTACATAGTTTTCTTGCACAAGGCCACTTACAACCTCTTGCACTAAGCCAACATTAACACTTACAACATATGGTTCACATAGCCCACTATCCAGTTAGACTTCTTACATCTCTTAACTACTTATTTATACATTTACAGAAAGGTCTAAACATGGGTAAACCCATGGGCCAACATCCCATAACCTATTAGATAAAACCTAAAACCGTTTGTTGGGTCCACAAACCCACAAAATGAGTGATATCCTGCAATCTTGGCTCCTCCTGGGCATTCCATATTTGACCATCCTGTTGAAGTCCCAAAAATGGTCAAACACGACCAATGTTTCCTCAAAACTTGGTCAAGGACCAACATGCCCCCAACACTCACCTGTGACTCAACCTGAGTCACTTAGATCTGGAAAACGATCCTTCAAAGGCCTTGATCTTAGCTCGATCTTACTCAACTTGTTGCTTCGCTAGAGCCTCCTACTCGGCAAACTCATGAATCAGTTGCTCTGTAATAGGCCCTTCCAGTTTTTGTTCCACTTTCATAACCATCTGGTCCAGTTGCAAGCCTTGTCCTTCAATCTCTTCAAAAATCATGCATGCTTCGTCCTATACCGGCTATAGTCTCTGTGTAACTTCCATGACTCTGTTCTGGATGGCAGTAATATGTTTTTGGACTGCACGTTGCTCCTGTGATCTCTTCATTTTATCAACTACAATGAGTGACTTAATCTATGAATGGATGATGGAGGCCTGTTGTTGTGCCTCCTGGAGCTATTCTTCCAGTTTCCTCAACTTCAAATCTTCTGCAAGGCATTCATAGGTCTGCACACAATGATCACTCAATTTATTACATTCTGAGGTGAGTTCCCTGATCCTTCCAACTGTGCTCCTAGCATCTTCATCCCTCCGATCGTGCACTTCCTCCAGAGTGCTCAACACTTCTTGGATTTCTAACTCTATTATTTGTTCTTGAAGATGTTGAATGGCCTTAGTGAGCTTCCCCAATTGCATCTTGACGGACTCTAGTTCTTCTTGTGCTAAGATCGGCACAGATCAAAGTGCTTTAGTCACTAATTCTTTGACTGCACTCTACTCTATGAGCAACTGGTCTTTTTCTTTTTGTGCCTTTACATTGTCCTCCTCAAACATCACCCAAATTTCATATTTATCCTTCTGAGAAACTCAAAGTTTCTCTAATACCTCCTCTTCTTGCTTCAAGGCTTCTGTAGCCTGCTCCTTTTCTTCTTGGACTCGTTGAAGTCAAGCCTCTGTTGCATACACTAATCTTCGTAATTGGGCAGGCTCATCCCCCAATTCTGCAATTTCCAACGAAGAAGGCACAATAGGTATTGCGCAGCTCAAATGGATGGCTTGCTATATCTCCTTCAACTCCTTCTCTATTCTTTCATACAATGTCTCTTTCTTTGCTCCATAACATTGCAAGATATCTTCTGAAGAATCCTCCATGACTGCGATGATTATATCAACATAGTCTTCTGTGAGCATGGAATTCATCTTGGGATTACTGGCACACATCTTCTTTCTTGCCGAGGGTTTCTATGGAGACACCTTTATTTTCTTCGATGTTTCGGCCTCGGTAAGGGAATCCTTTGGCGATGTAACTTCCCTTATTCCCCTCCTCTTTCTTGATTTAATTCATCTCCTCCTTCTCCTGTGAGCGAGTGAGGCCCACTTTCCTCTGAGGCGGTGTCCTCCTCATCAGTCTCTATGTGTCGCACTTCCTCCTTTTTCTTATTTTTCTTCACGCTGCTCTACCTGGGTGACCAAGGGGCTTCCAATGATGTTGGGGTCAGAGAGTTCTTCATCTTCAACTGGTACAAGGAATTTCGCCGGCCATTCTTTGGTGATCTCCTCCATGTCCTCGGCGGTTAGTTTATAACAGGACTGTAACTCTTCCTTTCTTTCATCCCTATACACAGTGATATAAATAAAGTGTCGATCTATGCGAAACTTTGCTAGCAGTCTATACTAGTGAAATGGGTTCAATGTCATGCATGGGAATGCCTCAATAGCACACTTCAGCTGCTGGTAGTAGGCATGGAAGAAAACGTTCGACTGCCACTGCTTCAACATATCATTTGTATACCACAAGGTGGCGAACCTCACATCCAATGGCTTTGATGGCTCAACTTCTGGAAATGTAGCTCCTTCTGACATTTTCTAGGTGATGAATGTGATTAATACTAGTAACCATCTAAAATGGAATTCATAGCCCTGATCTTGCGCTTCAAGGGAAATCTTTCTCGAGCTCGTTGATGAGGTAACTCGCCCAGTTCATTTTCATCCCCTCTATGCACTTTCCTGTGAGGTCTACTATGAATCCTATGACTTGTGTGGGACGACTCTTTCTAATGATCTTGCCAGCTATAATATGACAATGTAGACGCACTGTGCCATCCTAGATGGAGGCTACCTTGTATCCTTGCTTTCCCTTTTCTACATCACCATAATGCTCCTTTATGCATTGTGCCAAGAAGCGATCTGAAGTCTTCTCTGGGTAGAACTATTGAGGTTCTGGTCCTTGCATTCTCAGCCCTGTAATCAAGTTGATCAATGTTTGATCCACAGTAACGTGCCTGTCGAGCCATAGATATCCTTCGTGATAACACGACAGGAGGAGTTTAATGCAGACGTTGACCTCCTGATGTAGGCAAAAGTGACGGATATTCATTACATTCAATATCATTGATTTCGCAAGCTCCTTAATCCATGGTTGAGAGACTATTTGTGGCTTCTTCCCAATCGTCTTCATCAAATACCTATGGGGCACGAGCATCGCATAGTTCTTCCTGTCATTAATGTTGAAATCACTATTCTTCAGTGTTGGGATCTATCCTAACTGGGGTCCGACTACGCGTATCCACTTCAGGATGTACACAGTGATCAACGGGTACTCGAAGTCACATGGGATACTATCGTGGGTAATCGCACCAGCTAAAGGAGGTATGTACTCTACCAAGACCAATGTGATTTTCTTCGTGTTAGCCAGATCATCGTGGTGCTTTCTTCACTTCTCAGTAGCATGGCTAGAATGAAGTCCAGTTGAGGGGGATTCTTGCAGTCCCCTAGTCGACGACGCCTGTATTCCTACATACATAACTCTCTCAGCCATGAGCTCCATGAGAATGTCCTCCACAGACTTTTCTAATGCACTAGGTTCTCCTGGCATTCACACTTGTAACCAAATAGATTGTGTTGGACAAAGAACAAGCGAGGTAATCAAATGGATGGAAAGGTATAGAAATCACAATGTGATACAATGGATTCTATGTTAGCGTGGATATTCACAGGTAGGAAAAAGTGGTCCTAGCACAACATCCGATGGGTTAAATAAACAAGTGTCGTAACATATTCATCCAACGGGCGGGAATGCATCCATTAATGCAAATCCATCCATTATGGCGCGGTCCCAATGGTCCAACGATAGTATTTCCTTTAATAACTGTGTTTCTAGCCGTTCCAGAGTGTCATTCTAACAGTTAGGGCACCTCCAATGGTCATATAGCTTCGTCGTGGCGAGGTCTCATTCTGCATGGTTATGCTATTCCATCAAGGTTCAATTTCTGCAGATTTGCCTCCTACAAAGTCTTCCTTCTATTTTCTATAGTTTCCTACAACTTATCTTTCCTCCTATTGAGATTCCTATCCTTTTTTCCTGTGATATGAGCTTCTCTAACAATTTTTGGAATCCTCTTCCCATTTGTATTCTTATTCTCTCATGTTGAAAGGACTTCGTACTGTTGATGTTCTCTTATAGAGTCTGAGGTTAATGTTCCTTCTCTTACTATTTCCAGGGTGGTTATACTTCTTTCTTGCATGGATAGGTTCTTTAAGCCTTCCTGTGTTCTTTCAACTTTGACAGTTAATTATATGGCCCTCTGTTTCTTCGACCTATCCTCTTGTTCTTCTATTAATCGCTCTATTTTTCTATTTATGAAGTCCCTTAGTTATTTCTTTTTCTATTCTGTAGCTTCCTCCTCTTCTTTCCTTTTGATATGATCCTTCTAAATCCAAGTCTTTCCTAATAGAAGTGGAAAAGGGGCATTGTTCTCAATAAATCTAATAACTTCAAAGTCCTCTTCAGTTGATGTTTCATGAGAAATCATAGGTATATTAGTAACTCTTCCACATAGGGTTATCATCTTTCCTTTAAACAAGCCTATCCTTCTCAATGAAGGTACCATAATAAGATTTCCCAAAATTTTCCAAGTGCTTTATGGCATAATTTCACATGTGTTTCTTCATCCAATACACAGTCAATGTCGAAGTCTTCTATTCTTGTAACTATGCGTTATTTTTCTTTCAAGATCTTTGATATACTGATGTCCTTGTGGTCATTCATTGCTTCTTTTAACTATACTAACATAGTCTGAGATTTCTCTGATTCTTCTCTTTCTGATTCTGTAACATATTCTTAGTCTCTTGACCTCCTTTATAGTTTTCTTGTCTCATGTTCATCTTTTCAACTTTAGCAATCATTCTTGGACAATCCTCAACCTCATGACCAATATCTTTACAACAAAGACAAATAGGACTTGTACCAGGGAATTCCTTAGCAATATGTCCTGATCTTCTTCACTTATAAAATAGTGTCAATCCTCTCTTTCTTGTAAACGATTCCCTAACTCTCTATACTGCACACTAGGATCACATTGTTGGGTCTGCAATCTGGAAAAATTATTTCTAGGGTCCTATTGGCACAGGGGCAGACCCAAGGTTCAACACTTCAACATCGCACCAACAAAACCCTAACTACTGGCCCTTTCGGCAACACCTGTGAAGAATATGAAGTCTCACCTGAGGTAGAGGTAGGGAGGGTTCTAAGACTCAGGTGTCTACAACCTAGTTGGGACACAGATCTGTGATTACAACACTTAATAGAGAACTTAGACAATAACATGCATTAGTTCATAAAACCATTTACATCGCAGATTAAACACTAGATACAGAACAATGCAGCAATAATCAAGATTAATCACATCTAATCACTTAGCATGTAGCATCAGAGAATATATAGCATTTATTCATATATAAATCACTACGCATCAATGGATCTACCTATAACGCATCAAGAATAGTGCACTAAGCAAATAGATACATAAACATCATGAACAACATTCAACAAAGCACAACAACATAGGATATAGGTGGTTCACCCCAGTGTGGGGCTATGTCCACCAACTTCTTATTCTTCTTTATTAGTCTTCAATCTTATTACATCCCTCTGCTCCTATGCACAAAGCCACATATCCAACTCCACAAAGGACAGGAGATCTATGCGCACCTCACCAGATCCTCCTTCCTTGGGTTAGGTCAGGGCACAAAGCCTTACACAATCTATCCAAAAATTCTCTTACAATCACTTTCACTTATCTCTCCAAGTCTTAACATACTCTATTCATGCACTAAGCCAATGACCTCTTGCACTAAGCCAATGACCTCTTGCACTAATCCAATTACTCTTCTAAGACAAGTACCACATTAATTACATCGCCTTACTACTTATTTATACATTACAAAAAGGCCTAAGCATGGGTAAACCCATGGGCCGGCATCCCATACATGTTACATAAACTCTAAGATCCCAAAAATCTCGTAAAAATGGGCGAGATCCCACAATATCCACTTCGCCTGGGTGCTTCGTCTTCGACCAGCCTGTCGAAGTCCCAAAAATGGTCAAAAATGACCAATGTTTTCTAGAAACTTGGTCGAGGGCCAACAGGCCCCCAACACTCACCTGTGACTCATCTCGAGTCACTCTGATCTAGGAAATACCTCTTTGAAGGACTCGAGCTTAGCTCAAGCTTCCTCAACTTGTTGCTTTTCTAGGGTCTCCTTCTCAGTGAAATCCTAAATTACTTGCTCGAGGACAGGCCCTTCCAGGCGTTCTTCCACTGTTGCGACCACTTGTTCCAACTGGGAGCCTTATCCCTCAATTTCTTCACAAAGCAGGAAGGCTTCGTCCTACACCGGATGGAGTCTTTGTGTCACCTCCATAACTCTTATCTAGATGGTAGTGACCTGCTGCTGGACTGCGCGCTACTCCTACGATCTCTTCATCTTCTCAACTGCAGTCAACAGTTTCATTTGTGCTTGCACAATCGACACCTGTTGCTTCGCCTCCTGAAGCTGTGCCTCCAATTTCCTCAGCTCCAAATATTCTACGAGGTGCTCATAGGTCTACGCACTTCGGTTACTTAGTTGCTTACATTCTGAGGCCAAAGCCCTGATTCTTTCTACTGTGCTCCTGGCGGTTTATTCCCTATTATCTTTCACTTCTTGCAGAGTGCTCGACACTGCTTGGATTTCTAGATCTGCTACTCTTGCTTGAAGTTGTTGAATGACCTCAACGAGCTTCCCCACTTGGCTCTCGATTATCTCTTCTTCCATCTGTGCCAAGCCCGACACAGAGAAAAGTTCTCTAGTCACTACCTCTCTAACCACAGTCTTCTCTATAAGTAGTTGGTATTTCTCTTTCTGGATTTTCCATTTGTCCTCTTCAAACTTCACCCAAGGTCATCTTTCTCTTGTTGCACAACCCAAAGTTACTCTAAGGCCTCCTCCTTTTTTTGCTTCAAGGCCTCTATGGCCTACTCCTTTTCTTGCTTCAAGGCCTTTGTGGCCTTCTCCTTTTCTTCTTGGACTCGACAAAGTTGAGTCTCTGTTTCATATGCTAATCTATGTAATTGGGTGGGCTCATCTCCCAATTCTACACTCTATATTGAAAATGGAGCAGTGGGCAATGCACGGATCAACTGGATAGCTTGCTAGATGTCTTTAAGTTCTTTCTTGATTCGGTCATACAGTGTTTCTTGCTTCGCTTCATGTCTCTGCAGGATATCCTCTGAGGCATCTTCTATAGCTATGACGATGAGCTAGATATCTTCCACTATGAGCACATTTTGTGACTAAGGCTTATTGGCTCGGGTCTTCTTCACCTCTAAGGGTTTCTACGGAGAAAGCTTCCTTTTATTTGATGTCTCAGCCTCTATAAGGGGATCCTTTGGAGGTGTCACTTTTCCATTTTATTGCTTGTTTTCTTCCCCTTCCTCCTCTTTTTTTACTTCATCGCCTCCTCCTATTGCAGGTGAGTCAGGCGCAGTTTCCTCCAATGCCTTGTCCTTCTCCTCACTGTCTATGTCCTTCACTTCCTCCTTTTTCTTATTTTTCTTTGTGCTGATTTGTCCATCATACTTAGTCTGGGTGACCAAAGGACTTCTGATGATGTCAAGTTCGGAGAGTTCTGCATCCTCGACTGGTACAAGGAATTCGACTGGCCATTCCTTGGTTATCTCCTCCATGTCTTCATTCGTCAATTTATAGTAAGACTGCAACTCCTCCTTATTTTCCTCCCTGCGCACAGTGATGTAGATGAAGTGTAGGTATGTGCAGAACTTCACTAGTGGCCTATATGTATGCAAGGTGTTCGAGGTCATTCGAGGGAATCATTCAATGGCACGCTTGAGCTGTAGGTAGTAAGCGTGGAACACCGCATTTGATTTCCATTGCTTTTCCATATCTCTTGTATACCACAAGGTAGTGAGCCTCATGACAAACGGTTCTAATGCCTCGACTTCCGGCAGTGTCACTCCCTCTAACATCTCCCAAGCAAAAAAATGTAATGAGAATCAACAACCAATTGAAGTGAAATTAGTAGCCTTGTTCCTACACTTCGCGATAGTCCTTCTCTAACTCATTGACGAGGTATCTCACCCAGTTCATTTGCATCCCTTTGACACACTTCCCTGCGAGGTCAACTACAAACCCTATGACTTGCATAGGATGATTCTTTCTAATGAGCTTGCCAACAATCAACTAACAAGAAAGGTGCACTGTGCCATCCTGGATGGAGGGTACCTTGTAGCCTCGCTTCCCCTTCTCCACATCGTCGTAGGCTTCTTTTATTCACTGCGTGAGGGAGCGATCTGATGTCTTCCCTGGGTATAACTGGTGAGGGTCTAGTCCTTGCATGCTTATTCCAGTAATCAGGTGGATCAATGCCAGATCCATAATGATGCACCTATCTAACCATAGGTAACCTCCATGGTAGCACGACAAGAGGAGTTTAACAAACACGTTAACTTCCTGATGTCTTTTGAAGTGGGGTATGTTAAAAAAACAGGACCGTGGAGCAATAAAATAAAACAAATGTAGAAACAAAACACAGAAGACACACAATACAAGAGAGACACAGATTTACGTGGTTCACTCAGTGTGGGCTACGTCCACTAGAGAAATTGCCAGGTCCTTCCTTTATTATTATCCAGCAAATGAAGGGATACAACCTATAGCAAAACCCATTGTAACTCCCTCTTCTTTCTCTCACGGTCTCCTCTCTCAGAATACAATATTCACCACCAACCATAGCCACAATACATTTCCCTCATAAAAGAGGGTTGCCTTCTAGGGCTAAAAACCCTAACATAATCTCTACCATTAGATCTGTGACCTTATAATGAACGGTCCAGATTTACAATGAAATTACAATATACTTTTATAAGGAAATTTTTCCATCGGGGGCTTTGCCCCCGAACCCCCGTTGGGGGCCCGCTTGCCCCCAGACCCCCCAGCCGGGGGGATGGACCCCCCGAACCCTGCAGAGGGGGTACCCCCTCTGCACTCCCCCACATGGAAGAGTGTACATACTTCTGGGGTGTAAATACTTCATGGGGTATAGACACGGCTGAAAGCAAAGGACCTCTACATCAGGAAGATAATCAGGCTCCACAACCAACAATCTCCCACTTGGAGACTGAT
>CBVK0100462740.1:0-12092 GCA_900067695.1 Picea abies
TCTTCAGATGTCCTTTCTTCCCACAATTCCAACACTCTATCTTTCCAAGTCTGGATTTGGATCTTGCCTTCCTAGAATTCCCACGGTTCCCTGAGCCCTTTCCTCTATCCTTTTGTCTTCACCTGTTCTCCATGTTCAACGCATTACCTGATGTCTCACCTGTGCTTTTCCGTCGCATTTCCTCACTAAGGATAACACCGACAACATCATCAAATTTTAAAGTATTTGAACTAGAGACAGAGTTACTTACAGCCATGACCAAGCCATTCCAACTTTCTAGCAATGAGCACAAGATTAAAAGAGCCCTAACCTCATCATCAAAGTCCACTTTTATAGAACTTAGTTGATTAATAACCATATTAAATTCATTTAAATGATCTGCAACAGACCCACCTTCCAACATCTTCATATTAAATAATCTCTTCATTAGAAATACCTTATTGGACGTCGAGGTTTTTTCATACAATTTGGCCAACGCATCCATCAAACCCTTCGTTGTCTTTTCTTTCGAGATATTGAAAGCCACCGACATTGCCAGGCTCAGCCGTATCGTTCCTAGAGCCTTTCTGTCAAGAATCTCCCATTCTTCGTCCTTCATGGCCGCTGGCTTCTTTGCTACTCCGCTCAATGGTAGGAATAGATCCTTCTGATATAAATAATCTTCCATTCACATCTTCCATAACTGGTATCTTTGTCCATTAAATTTCTCGACCCTAAACTTTCCATCTTCCGACATTGCTCCCACTCAAACCAGGAACCCTCTTTTCTTGCGAGTTACCTTACGCTTTGATACCAGTTGTTAGAAAAACAGGACCGTGGAGCAATAAAATAAAACAAATGCAGAAACAAAACACAGAAGATACAAAATACAAGAGAGACACAGATTTACGTGGTTCACCTAGTGTGGGCTATGTCCACCAGAGAAATTGCCAGGTCCTTTCTTTATTATTATCCATCAAAATGAAGGGATACATCCTACAGAAAAACCCACTGTAACTTTCTCTTCTTTCTCTCACAGTCTCCTCTCTCATAATACAATACTTGCCAACATACATAGCTGCAATACATTTCCCTCATAAAAGAGGGTTGCCTTCTAGGGAAAAAAACCCTAACATAATCTCCATCGTTAGATCTGTGACCTTATAATGAACGGTCCATATTTACAATGAAATTACAATATACTTTTACAAGGCAATTTTTGCTTCGGGGGATTCACCCCTGAACCCCCATTGGGGGACACTATCCCCGAACCCCCACTGGGGGGCCTCTTTCCCCCAAACCCCCCATCCGGGGGTATATCCCCCCCGAACCCCCACTGGGGGGCCTCTTTCCCCCAAACCCCCCATCCGGGGGTATATCCCCCCCGGACCCCGAAGAGGGGGTACCCCCCTCTGCACTCCCCTGCGTGGAAGAGTGTACATACTTCTGGGGTGTAAATACTTCATGGGGTATAAACATGGCTGAAAGTAAAAGACCTCTAAATCAGGAGGATAATTAGGCTCCACAACCAACAGGAATCTCTGAGTCTCTCATTTGGGAACTCAAGGGAACTCACTACCAGGAAAACACTAGTAAAAGACAACAAAAAACACTTGTTGATACAGTGCAACTCACCCAGGAGTTCACTCTTCAAGCATGAGAAACTGGATCTTCAATTTATAGCTCCAAAATGCTCCAAAAACGCTCCAACGTGCTCCAAAATTCGTCCATCCTTGTTGTTTCAACTCCCAAGCTCTTCTTTCCTATTTCCTCTTGTTGTTCCTGTAAAAACCGAATGTCCCCAAATTGCCTATTACTACCCATACAAATTTCCTCTCTTTACCAAAGATAGTTAACTGCTCACTTTGACCAATGTTGATTGTACTTCAGCCCCATGCTCTCCAATAACTATGCAATGTTACTCTCACACTGTTAAAACCCTAATTTGCAGCATACATACTTACTGGTAGCGATAAAAAATGCACTGGCATTTTTTAAAGAATAATGCCTAATATTGTAGGGGAAATTTGACTAGATTCCCAGGCTCCAAATGTAGTTTTGAAAGAACCATTGGAAAGCTTAGGATTTGTATATGTCGATCGACTATTTAAGCATGCAAAACAGACTCTCTATGACTGAGAAATTTGATTTTGAAAAAATCTGCGCTTTCACCAACGCAGAAGGCGGAATTATAACTAGTTAGCTGGTGAAAGCTCCGCCTTTCACCAGCTAAGGAGTGAATTTTTGGGTAAATTAGCTGGTGAAAGCCTGTAATGACCAGAATACTTGAAATTTCGCCCATATCATAAATTTTCGAGCCAGAAAGAGATGAAACCTCTTGGAATAGATAGGTGGTGAATTATCAAGTCAGATTTAAATGCTACTTTTGTGAGATAAGGTCAGAGAGAGGTTGTTCAAACACATTTGGACTCATTTTAAAAGGTAGAATTTCAGGATTTTTGTCACACATCATCAAATTTGAATTTCACTTTCAGAGGAACAGATCAAAGAGCCTTGGAAGGCTAGGCTACACTTCATCAACTTTCAACCACTGTTTCAAGACCAAAAGATAGAGATTGACCTCATCTTGAGGATCTCTCCTTATCTTTTGTAAATCAGTTTTGACTTTCTATATTTAGAATATCAGATCCATTATTTTAGGATCTGAAAACTAATTGTAAAAGGCTATAAATGCCTAGATTTTATAAGAGTCTAGGGGGATAATCTAGGAGACATTTTTTAGCTATTGTAGTAGACTCTTTATTCATAATAGAATGGCAGTCCTCTTTTGTTTTCAATGACAGATTTTCTCATACTTTCATCATTATGTACTTTATTTCAGTTTAGTTTAGCTTCTAAGAACTGTCATCTTCTTATTAAGCTCATGAACTTGAACTAAAGGTTTTCTTGCTATCTTGTATGACCCTGCACATTGTGTATTTGGTTATCTAGACTAGTATTCTTCACATCCTATTTAGATTTTGTCGTCTGATCATTGAGTTCTAAAAGCATTGTCTTATTCGAATGTATGAAGTGGTCCTTTCGTTAGCTATTGAGTTATTCTATTGTTCCAAGCATACAAAATCTACCACATTCTTAAGTTTCCAAGCATTCTTAGCCTACAACCCTAAGGAGTTTCTTGGAGTGATAACAAATTGGCGCCATTGCCGGGGAGAGGAGATTGAAGCTCAACTTCCCTGGGAGACGACATAGATCCAACTTTGATGATAGACAAAGCCTAGACATCATTTGGTTGTAATCATCTATCTGGCGACTCCATGAAGGAAGAATTCAGTGGCGACTCCATTGTTCAGAAAATTGTTGGTGACTCCACTGGGATGACATGAATAGGATCTTAGCAAAGAGGTATGCATTCTATGATTTTTCAAGTATTGTTGGTTTCCCTAATCCAGTGCCTAGCAGAGATGAATGGGAATGCAACCTTCCCATATTTCGAGGAGAAGAATGGGAAGTGTCAGCTGAACACTTGTTGGATTTTCATGATTTTATTCATCGACTTGAAATTATACATGAGGATGTTCAGATTCGGCTCTTCTTTTTCTCATTAGAGGGAATTGCTCGTGAATGGTGCTGGTCCCTTCCTAATGCAAGTGTTAGTTCTTTGACAGATTTCCATTCAGCCTTCAATTCCTTGTGTAAATATTATTTTCCAGTTGAATATCTTTTTGAAGGATGTTGTGAAGAGTTTTCTTCATTTCATAAAGCTTTATTTGTTGAAGAAGACATTTACCATGTAGGACAAGAGGTGTTGAAGGATAATAGTAACATATCCGACATCATATCAAATGCGTCTGTTGTTTTGAATATTGATCAAAATCAACATGTCTCTTTTGGATGTATTGATGTCGAAGAACCAATGCATATATCAACAGGAGAAAGTAATAGATCAACATATTTCAGATCTGTGAGCAACCCTCAGCTTTCAGATTTGCAGACATAGGAAAATTATAGCAGACATGAAGACTTGAAGGGTGATGAGAAGATTGCCCAATCAGTAAGTGAAAGTATTGCATCTGCAGTATATGTTGATAACAACCCACATTTTCCAAATTTGCAGACAAAGGCGGTTTGCAGTAGACATGAAGAGGAAGATGATAAGCAGAAGGGTCCAGATCTCAAGCAGCCTCCATTCAACAGTGAGATTAGTAAAAGCAGTCTTCAACATCTTTTCAATTTACAATTGGATCAGCAGTCCAAAGAGGTATTTCTGTGTGAATTTGATGACCCTTTTGCTGACTATTTGGAGTCCATGAGCAGCATAAATCCAAAAATATTTCCGTCAGATGAAGGTCGGTCTTGTCATCTTTTCAAATTGCATTACCACAATATATGGTTTCTTTATTCTTTTGGGAAAAGATCAAACATGATATTAGCAAGTCAATTACTTTCTTGGTTTCTTTGGAAATTTAGTTTTACCTGATCAATCTGCCTCTACTGTTAGTGTAGGGATTGATAGAAGAATAAGCTCTTTTCTTTGAGCAAGTAGATTACTTTCAGTTTTCTCAATTAGGCAAAGAGACTCCCCTTTTACTTTTAATGGCTGGATCTGGACCATCATCTCCATTGTCATCTCCATGGCTTCCAGTACTACTGTTACAGCTAGAGATCATGACATCATATTTTTTGTTGCTAACTGTAACTGTGTTATGCGGCTCCTGGAGATGGGAAATGGATACTGTTACTCCCATTCCAATAATACAAAGAGTGTCAAGTTTTTAGAATTTTCAAGTGTTCCAGTCGTTCAGCCTGATCAACAAGAGGCAAGTACTGAGATAGGGGTTTTATGTTTGTATGTTAAACATTTGTCAAAGGCATGAAGATCAATGACTCCTAACCTTGGTTTCCAGATCGTTGAAAGCTATGAGTCAAAATGCAACAAATTCTCTTTTCACAAAATCTCTGCCTGCGCTGTCACATAAATGAATGTCAACCCAATGTTTTAGAGTTTAGGAGGAAATTTAGGAAGAATTATCTCATCACTGGCAGATCTAGAAGCTGAAATAGAAAGGTCGGTTACAACACTTCAACTTGTAGAAAAAAAATCCAAGGGAGAAGAGAAACAATCTCGGGAATCATAGAAAAAGTCTTCACCTAGGACATTGTCCACAAGTATCAATGTCAAAGTTGTTGAGACTGCAACAAAAGTGGAGGCAGAGAGAATAGGGAAATTAAAGGCTCTAGAGGATGAGTGCCAAGCTTTGAGATCCAATCCAAATTTAAGAAAGGAATTAAAAAATTGTGAAAGGCAGATTGGTGTACGATTAAGGCAAATAACTGGAACTCAAGAACAAGTAAGGGATAAATCAATTGAATTACTCTAAATGATCATTGGTCCTCATATTCCTCAGTGTATACTACTTACAATATTTGTTGTGAAGGCTGTTTCTCAATGTGAAACAAAAACGCTCAGCTTGAATTCTATTGTGTTTGCCTTGGCACATGTGATTGTGATTGTTACTTCACAGGTTCCAATTGCAATAGATCTTGTTCTTGCTGAGTTTCATAAGGCTTGCATCTTTACTGTTCCAAAATATATCCCATATTCAAAGATTACTTTTGAGTTAGAGAATGCATACTACAAAACAGTTGGATACCGAGAAGATAATGGGAAGATTGAAAGTACAAATAATTATCTGGAACACATGAAGGCATATGTGACTTTATATTCATAAATCATTCAGACAGACATACTAGGTATTAACAACCTGCATGGTGTGAAGGATGGATGGGATTGGATGGCTTGATTTATAAATGCACTCCCTCCAAACAGGTTTATAGCAACTGCTTTAGAGATATTTTTGAAGATAGTTGGTTTCCATCTCTTTCAAGCATATCCTAAGCCTTTCACAAAAAATTTAAATTCTCTATCAAGAGAGTTTATAGGTAGGCTGAAATCACAAAATGATCCTGATTCAAATCCAAATCCAGTGATTAGCAACTTGGAGACATACTTGATATCTCAGCAATTCAGAAAAGAGCCTGAAGGATGTGCCTTGGCTATCACAGATGAGTCGAAAAGTTTACAGGCATGAGAAAGATTTGTCTCTTCCTACTGGCGATACCTGGCAAGTATGCTCGATGTTGGCAAATCGACACCTGGACACTTGTATCCTGCATTTGAGGGTTTGTTTGGCGGTGAAACATGCAAATCTAGGGCGGTTATATCATCAAACGGAAACAGTGGCATAAGTGGCAACACTCTGGCCATCGACGAAGATTCAATGTTTAAATTCAAGAGGTGGAGAGAAATTGTATATCAGAGATTGTGTTATGGCATGGTCCTATATTCCAAGCAAGATTTCAGAACTAATTTCCATTTGACATTTTGAAGAGGAAGGATTAGAGATCATAATCTTTTCCAGATTTGAAGGAGTAAAATCAGCATTCGAAAAGATTTCCAGGCAGGAAACTAGATGAAGAAATATTTCCAGATCATAAGTTTTACCAGTTATTTTTCCACAATGTGAATTCACATATTACCACGTATTCGAGCTTGGACAACTGCTCCATTGAAGAAGACAAATATGCCATTCCATCTTCCAACTTCAGGCGAGTTCAGTCGGAAAGCGATCTCCGAAGCCTAAGTCGAGTCTCTCCTGCCCCGGTGAAGGTCGGACCTAAAGATTTTTTCGAGGGTAACTCATTTGATGATTTTCAACAAACTTCTTTTAATAAACCTTAGTCTCGAAGGGTATCGGATCACAAGAGATTACCCTCTTTGAAGTCAATCCCATCTTTTGCGTGCTATTATGACGAAGAGGCAGTAGAAGAATGCTTGGAACATGATAATGACAGTGGCATGGTGGAATCTCAAATACAATATTTTAGCTTTGAAAATGAGGCCATTGTTGGAAGAGTGAAGGATCTTTACACACCTGAAAGAGTAGAGGAGAGGATATCTGCGACACCATTGTTCATGGCTCGGGAGCTTGGCCTGGATGTCATAGATCCTCAAACATATATTGGAGGCAGTGGCGGAAACTCTTCTTGGAAAGGGGTTTCCACTAGTGGTAGTTGTGGTGATGGATTTGGAGCTAGGTCTGATAATATTGAGGAGCATTATCAGAGAATGATCGAGGGGAATCCTAGAAATTCTCTCCTTCTTAGGAACTACGCTCAGTTTTTTGCATGAGTCAAAATACTTTCATAAAGCATAAGAGCATTACTCAAGGGAATTTTGGCTCAATCTGATGATGGGGAATTGTTGGCACAGTATGCTAAATTGATATGGGAACTTCACCACGATGAAGAGAGGGCCTCTACTTATTTTGAGCAAGCTGTGTAGGCCTCTTCTGAAGATTGTCATGTTGCTGCAGCACAGGGAGTCGTGAGCGAAATGTTTTGGAGATATGCAAAACATGGTATGATTGTAGAGGCCTTGAGCACCTTAAGCTATGCTACTCACCATGGATTGATGCTTGATTCACCCAATTACAATTACCTTCTTCGGAAACTGGGTTAATTCATAGGTTTTGTAGCCAGGGCTAGTTGAATGAAGCCTGTGTGCTAGATATGTTTTGGTGGAGGCGTGAGGCTGCAAATCGTGTGAAGAGTTGCATGTTTAGAGGTATCAAGCAGAGGGAGAGCACATCCTTTTGAGGAGGGCATCATTGCTCTGAGTACGCCTAGGGAACAAATGCTGGAGATAAAGGTATTTTGATTTCATTTGTGCGATAAATGTGGGGGATCCTCAAAGATTCACCGATAATTATGGAGCTACAGTGTGATCAGAACATTAGCAAGGGCCATACTACACAGCCAACAAGCAATCAGTGTAATCTACAGGAGCTCAGTTATTTATATTTGACTATACTCTGTTTTTAACTAGGCAAAAAGATATTGATTCGGGTGGATATTCAAAGGAAGAAATTCAATTTTTACAGAAGTAGATGGAACGGGAGGAGCATCCCATTTTGCCTCTTTTCATTTCGGCAACAATGGAAGCAGGCAAATTAATCCATATGAGCTTCATCAAATCTGCCAGGAATTTGGTATTGTTGAGCTTGAGGGAATGATCAAAGAAGTTGATCAAGAAATTTCCATATGCCCTAGCAAGAAGATCCTTCTTGCACTGCTATCAAATTCCTGCCATAGATAACAACAGTTGTGCATTTGGATTTCCTTTTGTATGCTCTGCAGTTGTGGTGTCATTGCTTAAATTAGTTCGATATCTCTAATTTGTTTTTTCCTCGCTTGCTTAGCATATCAATTCTTGAATCAAGCATTGTAGGTCACCTGAGGTTCAAACATCAAGTGTCGACAACACTTTATCGAGCAACTGCTGAAGAATCTAACACTCTATGCAGGATCATTGCTGCTTTGCATTATTTTCTTCTCAAAGATAAAACATAACTTTCACCAGTGCAGAAGGCAGAATTATAACCAGTTAGCTGATGAAAGGCAGAGCTTTCACCAGCTAACTAGCAAATCTTAAGGCAGAATAGCTAGTGAAACCTGAGACTGGCCAGCGAAGGTGTATTTTTTCCTAGATCGAAGTTTTTCTCAACCAAACATCCTGAAAATTGTTTCTAAAGATGCATATTTAATTTACACATCAAATTCAAGATCTGGATTTGATAAAAAGATGTTTGAAGAGGTGTCAAAGTCAGATTAGATACCTATTTTTGGGGCACAGAATCAGTTGTTTTTTCCAAAGATAGAAAATTTGATTCTATCATGATCAAAGTACATCTACGAGCCTTGGAAGGCTATCTGCACACATCAGAGGATCTAAAAATGCTTTGTATCTGAAGTTGCTCGAAAACGAAAAGTCAAAGACCTCAAGCTGCCTGCAATACTCTTATTTCAAGCTTGAAGTTATCCTGGAATTTTCAAAATCATGGTTACATATCTCACCATCCTACCTATGTTCAACACTTTTTAATGAAGATATTGCCACAACAGATGCCACGTCAAGGTGCAAACAACATTTCCAGGGGAGTTTGAAGCAGACATGCTACATATACAGAAGATTGGGAAAGACAACAACAAACTTTGGAAAATAGCCAGATGATGAATTGTAAAGGCTGAATGACTCCATGGCCGAATACTAAAGGCATAGGTCTACCAGGTTCTTGGGGACCTCACAGGGAGGTATCCATCCCAGCTGGAGCCAGATGTTAGCGATAAAAAATACACTGACATTTTTTAAAGAATAATGCCTAATATTATAGGGGAAATTTGACTAGCTTCCCAGGCTCCAAATGAAGATTTGAAAGCACCATTAGAAATCTTAGGATTTGTAGATGTCGATCGACTATTTAAGAATGCAAAACAGACTCTCTGTGACTGAGAAATTTGATTTTGAAAAAATCTGTGCTTTCACCAGCGCAGAAGGCAGAATTATAACTAGTTAGCTGGTGAAAGCTCCGCCTTTCACCAGCTAAGGAGTGGATTTTTGGGTAAATTAGCTGGTGAAAGCCTGTAATGACCAGAATACTCAAAATTTTTCCTAGATCAGAAATTTTTGAGCCAGAAAGAGATGAAACCTTTTGGAATAGATAGGTGGTGAATTATCAAGTCAGATTTAAATGCTACTTTTGTGAGATAAGGTTAGAGAGAGGTTGTTTAAACACATTTGGACTCATTTTAAAAGGTATAATTTCAGGATTTTTGGCACACATCATCAAATTCGAATTCCACTTTCAGAGGAACAGATCAAAGAGCCTTGGAAGGCTAGGTTACACTTCATCAACTTTCAACCAATGTTTGAAGACCAAAAGATAGAGATTGACCTCATCTTGAGAATCTCTCCTTATCTTTTGTAAATCTGTTTTGACTTTCCATTTTTAGAATATCAGATCCATTGTTTTAGGATATGAAAACTAATTATAAAAGGCTATAAATGCCTAGATTTTCTAAGAGTCTAGGGGGATAATCTAGGAGACATTTTTTGGCTATTGTACTAGACTCTTTATTCATAATAGAATGACAATCCTCTTTTGTTTTCAATGACATATTTTCTCATACTTTCATCATTCTGTACTTTATTTCAGTTTAGTTCAGCTTCTAAGAACTGTCATCTTCTTATTAAGCTCATGAACTTGAACTAAAGGTTTTCTTGCTATCTTGTATGACCCTTCACATTGTGTATTTGGTTATCTAGACTAGTATTCTTCACATCCTATTCAGATTTTGTTGTCTGATTATTGAGTTCTAAAAGCATTGTCTTATTCGAATGTATGAAGTGGTCATTCTGTTAGCTATTGAGTTATCCTATTGTTCCAAGCATAAAAAATCTACCACATTCTTAAGTTTCCAAGCATTCTTAGCCCACAACCCCAAGGAGTTTCTTGGAGTGATAACACTTACCTAGCATCAGGCCATCTCAAATCCCTTCTTTGCCAAAGCACTACTGAACAACTCTTTAAAAAACCTCTTTTATAAGGGCCCATGCGCCCTACTCCATTACTGCACACGTGTACATGCTAGCTGGCCTAAAACAGTCTGAGTGGACCTACAAAATGACGAAAAAAGGAAATTTGCCAACGGAACACACAACTTTGGGTGAGTTAACTGAAACTCCCCGCCATGCATGGCCAAGGGTTCATCCAAATACCTAGCTTCTTCTAGCCTATAAAAGAAGGGTTAGGGGTCCCATTTGGAAGAGGAGAATAAGAGTAAAGAAACTCTACCCAATTGCACATTCTCATTGTCCCAATCCTTTAGCCATCCTTGTGCAAAGAGAGACATGAAGCAAAGGAGTTGGAGGACATTTGAAGAGGAGCCCAGGATCAAGTTCATGGAGCAGTGGCCTGTCTCGACATTGTAAGTTGATTTATTAAAGTTATTAATAAAGAAATGTTTTTCCCATCCCACTATATGAGTCCTTCATAGTTTAGTGAAATAATGTTTGAATCTCTAACCCATTAATTTGTAGAACAAATGCATGTAGAGTTTGTTGCTTTTTTTGTATGCAGGTCAACCTTGGGAGGATAGCTGCTAGAAATTGATCAAGCGTGGAGAAGGATCGACACCGAACATCCAAAACAAGGTATGTTCGTTTAATCATGTATTTGCTTAAAAGAAATGGGGATTAAGTCTGGGACGACGGTAGAAAGTAGGATTCTTTCGGTCTTATCTGCATGCATAATATAACCCTATGTGCTAGTTCGTAGGGGGATTTCCCACCACAACAAAATTGGCGACCATACTAGGGAAGTCTCTAGGGTTTCTGGGAATATTTTTTGGTATTTTTAAAAGACTGGTTTTCTTTCCTGTTTTTTGAAGTTTTTGCAAAGTCTAAGATTACAGAGATTCTGGTCTTCCATACCATCTATCTCTATTTATTTGCTTGACTGTAATTTTTTTCGAGACCCACAAAGGTACACATGGCCTGCATAAGGTCTGCAAGTGTGTACCCACGCCTTACTTTATTACAGCCCATGTGTAAACGCTAGTTGAAGAAGTAACAGTAGCATGTATGATTCCAGAAAATTTTTGAGGTAGTCATCCTCTTCCCTGTCAGAATAAGTCATTCTCAGGGGTTTTCTGAAACTCTTTCTCGTCTTGGTTGTTTGCAATCTATAGCTTAGGGTTCATTTCATATTGGTTTGTTTTACGATTTTTTTCCTTACATTGTTTTCTTTTTTCTGTTAAAGAAATTGTCTAAGCTTTTAAGAGATCCTAGTTCTCAATATCAGTGGTCTCTTCCTGGTTTGGATTGTCTGTTTTTATTTGTTTTAGATTTTTATATATACACGCAGCCTGTATAACGCCATCACGCATGTACATGCCTTTTGGCTCTACACAGATCGCGTGCAAACGCTTGCTGTTGAATTGTGAGTAGTGTGCTTCTACAGGATAGTTTTTGTTGAGGGTGAGGCAGTCATATTTTCCCTTGACAAGAGTTATACCTCTCAAGTTTTTGAATCTCTGTCCTAGCAGTCAGTAGCTTAGGTTTGATCTCAGCCATAGCTTTCTTTTTTCATTTAAAAGTTTTTTATCAAAATTTTCTTTAGGGTTTATAGACAAGTGTGAGAGTCATTTTTCAAGTTGCTAGTGTGTGATTTCTTGAAGTGATTCTTTGCGATTTGCGATTAGGCCATAAATTTTTCTTGGTTTTTGACTTGTTGATATTTTTCCCTTTTTTT